>CAUYQV010042094.1:0-32792 GCA_963574575.1 Galagoides demidoff
CTTCCCCACCCCCTCCCCATATTCTTGGGCTAGAATTAAGTTGTATCTTTCGTTTGAGAGCTATAGATTAGTTTCATAAAAGGGCTGTGTACATTAGATACTTTTTCTTCCATTCCTGAGATACTTTAATCTTTTAATCCATAAAACGATGGTAATAAAATGATCTATCTCTGAAGACTGTGAGAAGTAAATGACCAATAACAACAACATAGTCATCAAACACTTTGCTTAGGGCCTGACATTAAAATAAGATTTTAATACTTGTACCTGTTCCAATCACCACCATCATGTACTTAAGATACATACTATACAAAATTAGCAGTGTCTCTAGAGGAAGTACTTGTATGTGGCATTAAGCTCACAAAATTTATGCAACATGTCTATTGCAATATTATTTATTATTTACTATCAAACCTTAGCTCATAAACAGAAAAAAACAAACACTTTCCATTTGCTTTCTAAATGAATAAAAATTTGTTAGAGAAGGAGTTCTGCTTGAGTTTATCTTGTTATGAAACAAATAACATTCTTGCTCATTTGTACACATTCATACATAAAGAATGTAACGTACATTTAATAGGGTAAGTTTTTGTAAATTTTACCTTTGCATTCATGTGTTTACAGTTTTAATTTGGCAAGTAGGAAGGAAAAAACACTGTAGGGTCCGAATTGCTAGAAAAAGAACTCTTCTCTCTGGCAGAGCTGACCATCGATGTACACGTTTGCTGAGGCCACTTCCGGACCACATTCCATCATATTCTTAACGAAATGCAAAAGAGTCATATCCAAAGTAGTTTTTTAAAAAACAGCACAATGTACCCCATGTTGGCATCAATGTACACAGAAATCAATTAATAAAAAAAAAAAAAATCACACTTAAAAAGAAAGATCACCTAACGCGGACTGGTTTTTTCCTCATTACAATATACGTGTACATAACGGAATGCTATACGTAAAATCAAATCCCGACAAAGAAGCCGAAGCCACTAATTAATTTGTAATGTAAACTGAGAAAGTAGGGACAGCTTCCTCAGCAAGGGTGTTGCTTTTCAACGTCGGTAGTCAGAGTCATGTAGGCCAGGTAGGATGCCCTGCTACCACGCGCATATAAGGCACAGCAGCATTCTCTCTCCTCTTCATTTATCAGCTGTTTGTGTGTGTGTTTGTGTGTGTGTGTGTGTGTTAGCACACCACGCCTGGCTCCATCACCAATTTCTCTGACTCTTGCTTTACCCTCTTGGTGACAGGTCTACAGCAGTGATTTTCACCAGGGTGCCACAAAAACTTTGAGACATCGTTAATTATCTTTGAAAGCAGTTCAAAGCACAGTGAGTATATTCTTTCTTCTACTTTTTTAAAAAGAAACATAATTTGTGCCACAGAAGTTGGACTACTGGTTCAAGTGTGCCAGGAGATAAGGAAAAGTTGAAAATACTGAACCAGAGTGAAAAGCAAGATGTGTAATTACGTCAGCAGAAATCCTGGGCGGAGGGAAGCAGGAAGGTTGCTGCCGGAACCTTTGGCAACGTCTTCTTAATCAACTAACAGCAGATGGAAACCAGCTATGCCAAAAGTTCCAAGAATCACTTTTCAAATCAAGAGTTGGTTGGCCTGTGGACCAACTCCAGTTCACCATTTGATTTTGTGAATAAAGTCGTATTGGAACATAGCCATGCTATTTACATACAACACGTCCAGCAGCTGTAACAGAGACTGTAACCCCTCAAAGATTAAAATGTTTTCTCCGGCCTTCTCAAGAACACATTTGAAGATGCCATTCTATACCCTTACACAGGACAAGTGCTGGAAACATCTGCACTCGCGGATCATTTCAAATTAGCAGGTGGCATCGCCAAAGAATGGGACTGGGGTATTCTTGGGAACAATATGCCTGTTTGTGTCTTCTTTTTTTCAAAGGGAGTAACAAAGGATCATCAAGGAAAGCAACAGTTTCTTAGCCATGGACTTTAAGAAAGGGAGTAGGAAAAATTCAAATCGAATGCTTGAAACCCAGAGGTTCCCAAGGGAAAAAGATGCTTGCAGTATTTAGAAAATGTTGTCAGATGTGTACAACCACCACAGTCGCTCGCTGTCTTAATCAGTACCACATAGGAATTCAGCAAAATGGGAACCTTCCTGGTTTTTGGCTAAGAAACCTCAAGCAGGGATGATAATACTTGAAAGCAAAGACTGATTCAAGCTGCCTGTCAGAAGTGCCTTGAAAGTGTATGCAGATAAGAAATGTAGGATCCGGCAGCATCCAAGAATAAATACTCTGATATCTACCTTTTGCTTTAAAAAAAGAAAAATCTTTGTTCAAATTGAAGGCTTGAAACCCAGAGGTTTCATCAAAGTACAACAGCAACATGTATTGGTGGGGAAAAGAACACTCAGTTATGCCGAGTCGGGGTGTCCACTGGAGTCTCGTGGGATGTGTAGGCGATCACTGCACCCAGCCAGGAGCTCAGAGCAAAGGGGGGCTCGCTCTCCATGGGCAGGCTGGGGGCTGATGGAGATCAAGCAGAGAGATGAAAATGGCTGACTTGACAGGCAAGGCTGGGTGGGTCTGTGGAGAACAATATGCTTTCGGATATGTTGAGAAGTGACTCACTGACACGAGCCCAGAGTGTTCCTTGTGCACAAAGTAGTTTTCTTCCATACCATAATTTAGCAGTAAATGTATCAGAGAGAAAGGACTACTGGGCACTCCCTCCACAGAGCAAGGACTACTGGGCACTCCCTCCACACAGCATGGACTACTGGGCACTCCCTCTACAGAGCAAGGACTACTGGGCACCCCCTCCACAGAGCAAGGACTATTGGGCACTCCCTCCACACAGCAAGGACTACTGGGTACCCCTCTACACAGCAAGTACTACTGGGCACTCCCTCCACACAGCAAGGACTATTGGGCACTCCCTCCACACAGCAAGGACTACTGGGCACCCCTCAACAGAGCAAGGACTACTGGGCACCCCCTCCACAGAGCAAGGACTACTGGGCACCCCTCAACAGAGCAAGGACTACTGGACACTCCCTCCACACAGCAAGGACTACTGGGCACTCCCTCCACAGAGCAAGGACTACTGGGCACTCCCTCCACAGAGCAAGGACTACTAGACACTCCCTCCACACAGCAAGGACTACGGGGCACTCCCTCCACACAGCAAGGACTACTGGACACTCCCTCCACACAGCAAGGACTACTGGCACCCCCTCCATAGAGCAAGGACTACTGGGCACCCTCTCCCCTCCTGCCTGTAACTGACCAGACACACGCAACCCAGTGTCCCCATTTGGGAAAATAAAGCGAAAGATGAATGAGAAAATCAAGCTTCATTCGCCTCTCCCACACTTCCCATTATACGCCCTCCCTGGAAAGCCTATTACCTGCCTTCAACAGTCTTGACAGACCCGGAGAATATAAAATAGAGGAACAAAGACTAGGAAACACAAATCACCAGCGATGCTAATGTAAGATATTACAACAATAAAATATGAGTAAATTATTTTTCTTTCTTGTTAGTCCCAATGCAATGTAATTCTGTTTCTATGAAAGACCGTGAAAGGAAATGGCAAAGGTGAATAACACAACTTTAGGAAGAGAGAATTCTGCTTGTGTGTTAGCCAAAAGCTGGAGGCCAAGAAGTGGTTTCTGGGGACTCATGTGTCAATCACCATTGAAGCCCCTGGAAGGTCAGAACTGGAGGCCACCTAGAAACCGGTAACCCAAAGAGCACTTTGGGAGAAAGGCTACCAAACCCAGCAGCGACAGGTAGACATGTCATGAGAACACTGCATTGCTTTTTTCATATTTATGAGGCCTCGAAAGAAAAGGTTTGAACATAAAACAACATAATAAAAGAAAATCCTGGTACTCGACAAGGTTCCCTGTAATGGAAAGACTTTTTCACGCCCATAAACATTTGATGCTCACATCTGTTAGAGATAGAAGGAGAGTGTCACGCCCCTTCGGATGCGTGTATTCAGAGTCCTCAGAGCCCGTATAACACGCTTAATGGAGACTGCAAAAGTGCTGTAAAGTTTTCCTGATTAAATTAGTATTCTATTGAAATCTAAAGTTTTATGGACTGCTTCAGGTACTTTCTTTTTATATGGCTTTGGGTCTGTATTTATCTTTTAATTCTAAGGAATAGCTTGCTATTGTCATTTTAGGCCATCCCCAAGGCGCCTGGGTCCGTAGGAAACGCCATACTGTTCCCCATGATGGCTGCCTTAGGTCACATTCCTATGAACAGTGATAAAAGTTCTTTCCTCCACAGCCTTGCCAGCATTTTTTATTTTTTGTCTTCGTGATGATAGGCATTCTAGCTGGGGTGACGCAGCTCACTGCCATTTTGATTCACATTTCCCTGATGATTAGTGACGTGGAACATGTGTCGTATATTGGTTGGCCATTTGTATATCCTGAGAAACGTCTATTCAGATCCTTTGTCCATTTTAAAATTGGATTATGTGGCAGCTGAAAGAGTCCATCTTACACAAGAAGAGAGCGGAGCAGTGTTTACTGGAGGCTGGGAAGGTAGAGAGTGGGAGGATGGTGTGGGATGGGTTAAAGAATGCCACATCATGGCTGGACAGGAGGGGTAAGTGGTGGTGTTCTGTGGCATTGCAGCATGACCACAGTCAACAATAAATTTATCACATAAGCTCAAACAGCTAGAAGAAAAGATTTTGAATGTTCCCAACACAAACAAATGATAAATGTTTCAGGTGATGGATGTGCTAATTATCCTGTTTTAATCACTCTACATTGTATGTTTCAAAACTTACTCTGCACCCCATGAACATATAAATTATTATGTGTTATATTTTAATAATGCTCCTAAAGAAATATAAAAAGATTTTCCCAATGAAGCAACACTGTTCACTTTTTGACAACAAGGGACCTAGAAGTATGAGTGGGCTCTTGCCCTTGGTACCACCCACAGGACCACAACGGCCTGACCATGTGGTAGGACTCCATCTTGTGGTGACATCACTGCAAGGGAAGCCCAGCCTCCCAGGTGGGATGGAATCACTTAGTTCTTTGCCTGCGCTCATCTTAGAAGGACGGCAAAAACCCTGCAATGCCTCCCCGCTCCTCCCAGAGGACAAGCCAGGGGTCCAGGTTATGGAACCCAATCTGGCTCCCTCACCTCTCTGATCATGTCTCCCACCTTTTCCGCCTCAATCACCTTGTTTCAGCCGAGGGCTTCCTTGCTGTTTCTCCGACACATCTCTGCACTCACACCCACTCCCGAGAGCTCTTTCCCACAGTTCTCACCTGCCCTCCCATTGCCTCACATCAGTCTCTCCTTCTCAGCCAGGGCTTCCCTGACCTCCCCGACCCAGGCTCCTGGTCCTCCTTACCCTAATTTTTCTTCTCATAGAGCTTAGCTTCTCATATATTATATAATTTGCTTATTACCATGTGTCTTACTTATCGTGGGTGTCCCCCACCAGGATGTAAGCCTCACGAGTTCAGGGGACTATGTCTGGAATAGCGCATGACACACAGTAGCCCTCAATACATATTGTGATGAATAATAAATTAATTGATAAGTTCCAGCTGAAAGACCTCAGAAGACACCACAGTGACAATGCCTCTTGTTGGAGGAGCACTAATTCCTCATCTCAGGACCTGTGCCAGGTGCATTTTCTGCTTCCTGTGCTAGAAACACTTCCCCCAAGGTCTCTGGGCTGCTGCCTCCCTCTCCTCATTCCAATCTCAGGTGGAACACTACTGCCTTCAAGAGAAGAGCTAGGTGACCACCCACATCCAGCAGCCTCTGCTCTTCATTCTCCAAGCTCTGTGGCACCCTCCATTCTCACCTTCCTGATCACACTAGTAACTACCTAATGGGGTCTTACTTTTTTCTTTTAAGTTTTATAAACATGTTCTGGACTCTTCCTCTGCTTAGTCTTGTTCATCAGTTCATCATTCCCAGTGCTGGACAAGTGCCTGGCATACTACGGAGGCATAATAATTAGTTGTTAGTTTTCTTAGCTGGATGATTCGAATGAGCATGCGGTACAAGTTATCTAGACCTTAGCTACATATCTGCTCTGAGCATCACTCCATCAGCCCTGGTAAAATAGTGCTGAATTAATTGATTACTGGCTCAGACTTTAAGAGTGACTATTTTAGACCCTAACTGTGAAGTCCTTCACCCAGGATCTGGTAAGTGCCTGGCACCAGTGATATTTCTGTGTGATTTAGAATGTATGATCATATGTGTGTGTGTCTATATATATATATGCATGAAATTAATGTTAATTTGTAATTTACTACCTGTGACTACCATGATTTTTTTTTTTTTTTTTGGAGCCAGAGCCTCAAGTTGTCACCCTTGGTAGAGTGCTGTGGCATTACAGCTCACAGAAACCTTCAACTCCTGGGCTCAAGCGATTCTTCCGCCTTTACCTCCCGGTAGCTGGGACCACAGGCGCCCAGCTATATTTTGGTTGCAGCTGTCATTGTTGTCTGGTGGGGCTGGGCTGGATTGGAACCCGCCAGCTCTGGTATATGTGGCTGGTGCCTTAGCCGCTTGAGCCACAGGTGCCGAGCCGACTACCATGATTTTTGACTTGGATGGATGACATGTGTAAATCCAGCTACAAAACATATTTATTCAGAAAGCCTCCAAATTCAATAGTCCGAATGCTATGCCAACGGTTTGCCAATCTGGACTCCTAAGAGCAGGAGGCCAGCTTCTGTGATTCTGAATTACCATGAACATAAGTCTTAGATCCACTTCCTCCTAAGTGCGGAATGAAATGCTTAATTATGATGATGGTAACAATTTGGATTGACATAGAAGATCATATTGTTACACTGGACAAATTCTCATGCCCTATCAGTGGTACTAGTTTGCTTTTTTATGTCAGTAATAGTCAGGCCTTTCAGCTTTTTGAGACTCAGTTTCCTCTTCTGTAATTCAAAGGGGTTAGAATTAATGACGTGTAAAATTCCCTTTCTACAGGAGAGTCACAGCCAAAGCAATTAATGTCTTTTTATTTTATGTTATCTGATTTTTCATGGGCTTAATTTAACAATCTAGTGACTTTTGTGTGTGTCTGCCCACTTGAAAATTATTCTACAGAGTCATTGAATTTTTGAGAGTTCTATGAGACTTAAAATCTTTTCATACAGTGCCTAACGTAGAACCACTCAAAGCACCTTAGTTCCTCATTCCACTCCTTTTCAGCTGTAAGACTCTTACAAGCCTCCTACTTCAACCCCCTCATTTACTTGCCAAGGGTTACACAGCTAATAAGAGGCAGAGCTTCATGGAGAGGCCATGTATTTTGACTCTACGTTCAGAGTTCCAACAACCTTATTAGGCTGCCTTTATTTTGTCATTTCCAGTTTCTAAAATTGAGTAAACAAGGTAAGTATCACTCTTTCCTCTCAGCTAAAGCACTCTTATGTGCAGCAGGACCGTTTTTCATGGTGCTAACCTTTATGAAGCAGGTATAGAACAAGGCCTTAGTTAGAACCCATGGTGATTTTGACCAGCAGGTACAAAATATTTACAAAGTATCTTTATGTTTTTTTTAAATAACTAGGATAATTTGGGAAAATGATCTGAAGTATTTTTGGAAATAAAAAGTACAATCTACATTAATAAGTTCCATATAATTAAGAAACTGTCTTCACCTAAGGAAAAGTTAGATTGCTCGGGAATTACAAAGATTACTATAGTTTATGTATGCTTATTTATAAATCAATGCAACTACGTCCTGTAAGGAAAAAAATAAGGTAAACATTTTTCTCTGAATTGGCTGACATTTCTAAAGTACATATTACAAAATATATTTGGGGAAACAGTGATAAAAGTGTATTCATTCTATTTTAAAATCTAGTGGGATATGAATTAAACTAATGTTCCTCAACTTTATTTTACTTTGGAATTGCTCAATGTACTTAAAAAAAAAAACAAACCAATACCTGCACCCTTCCTCAAAGACTTTAATTTAATTGGTTCGGACTGTAACCTGAAATGAGAGTTTTTTAAATTATTAATGTGATGTTAATTTACCCAGTATTTATATCAACTAGTTCAAGTTTCATATTACTATGAAGAAATGTTTACAAGGACTGTAAACAAACCAAATAAATCTGTATTTATAATAGAAAGGTGTTTTGAGGTCCCTCCAATGGAAACAAAGCATTTTGAGAAACAAATTTGGGGAAGTAATGATGGGAATTTATAAATTAATAATGCTGCTAAGCATTAGTAGCAGAGTAATCAAGCAGTCTGCTTTTATGGAGTAACTACTCAGGATAAGGAACTATGCTTGAATTCTAGGGGTGAAGGGGATACCCTGAAAGCAAATGGACTTACAGTTAAGGCTGGGAGAGGCAAGACATACAGTGTGTGTATATAGTCAATGGTGCTACAGAAAGTAATCTTTGCATGATTCATGATTTCCAATATTTATACCTTGTCACTCGAATACAACTATGATTCTACTTTTCTATTACAACCTACTTTTAATTCTTATTTTATGACCTTCATATCTTGCTACTCAAAGGTATTCCACGGACCAGCAGGATCAGCTCCACTAGGGAGCTTGTTAAGCAGAAATCTCAGACCCCATTTTATACCCACTGAATCTCAGTCTGAGTTCCACAAGGTCCCACCATGATTCATATGAATATTTAAATTTGAGTAGTACTGTTCTGGTACACACTGATTGCTGACATGCATCGGATGCACCAAGTTAACGTTGTCATGGTACATTGTGTGCTATAATACACTTCAATCTATTAGCATAATGGCGGGCTTTCTTTCTCCAATGCCACATGCAGGTTTTTGTAGTCATATGCAAGGATTTCCTCATTGAAGAAGAACTGAGCTTTTTAGAATGTTTCCTTTGCGAATAGGAATTATTTTCTGTGTGTGAATCACTGCTAAAATGTGTGATATTGGTTATGAGACCATAGGAGAACAATGGATGATGCAATTTCTCCAGGTTAAAGGATTCAGAAAAGATGTCACAAGGAAAATGGGACCAATGAACATTGAGAAATGGTTAGAGTCAGGAAACGAGGGGGGGGGAATAAAATAAAAACAGAACATTCCAGATAGGGAGAAAATGTCAAAGGCATTTCAAAGCCCTGCCTAGAGAGGAGAGGTTTGGGCTACATGGTGTCCAGGCGCCGTGACAACCTTGGTGATTCTTGCCCTGATATTCATGCCCTGTGTCATTCTCTCCCACTTTGATTAGGATATATCTGTGTCACAGACACGATATTCAGTGTGACTTCTGAGATGTCTTCAATAATACTGTAAATTAAATTATGTTTTTATTAAAAAAAAATAGATGCTGTGGCATATGCACTACTTTTCATGGTTCACTTGCTCTGTGAAGCCAGCCTGTGGCCTGAGGAGGAGAGGTCTTCTGAGGTCTTAACTTAGGAAACAAAGTATGGGTCAGATTTGGCCCAGCTGCCATCATTTGCTTATCCCTGGCCTGGTCAGTGGTTCTCAAAGTTCTCAAAGTGACTGTCCTAGAATGGCAGCATCACCTGGGAATTGGTTTAAAAGCCAAATGGGGCCCAGTAGCCTGTGGTGTCCGAGGCCCTCCAGCCACATCTGATGAGTGCTGGCTCCAGGAGCATTTGTGTGACACTCAGTGACTCCTGAGAGGTGAGTGAATGATACTGTCTCCAAAAGCGCTGTTGCCTTTTTACAAAGGCCACAAAAATCATATTTTTGGTTCCTTTATTTCTAGCTTTGGATATTAACATTTCATGGTGCTTCATAAAGTACACCAGGGCTTGCAGATACTCCATTCTCAAGGACTTTGGGGTAAAAAGCCCTCTGATGTACTATAGCTGCTTTATTCTTAAGAGAGAAAGAACTTGAGGCCCCCTATGGTTAATTAACTTGACCAAAGCAATGTGTAGACATTGAGAGAGTTAAGAAAAAAATACCCATCTTTTTATAAATAAATATGCCTCACATATAATCTTAAGTGTTTGGGCTTCCCAAAGAAACCACACATTTAAGGTGGGGGTAGGGAGCATGACAGCATGACCTTGTAGGGAAGAAACAGTGATTGGTTTCTTACTTTTGACAATTGAGTCTCCATTACGTTTATCCAGTTATTGAAGGCTGGGTGGAGCTGAAGTTTCCACATTTTGCTCGGCCCTGTAGAGTGAGCAGCCGGCAGTGAGTGTGAGAAGGGAGTGAGTGGGAAAGCAGAGGAATGGAAATCTCCATCAAACTAGAATGGTTATATAAACGAGGCCATGGGAGGACTGAGTCAGCTGGCAGCAAACAGCAAGACGCTCCCATGTCCCTAATAGGATACAAGACAGTATCTCCTGGCCTGAAGCTCAGAGAAATAAGAGAGAACATCAGGGCTCTACTTCACAGAGAAACCAATGGGGTTCATGCATGATGTTTGTTTAGCCAAAGAGCCAGAAATCCTCACTAAACATTTTTGAAAAATGTGGGTTTGAATCAAAGAGAACAGAGGCTTCCAGTTGATCTACGTAGTGGCCTGCGGGGTGGGCAACATGGAGGGCAATGCTAGGTGTCACGTAGGAAACGCAGTGTCAGATGAATAACCAAAGAATCCTATTCCTCTTATTATTTTCCTCAGGACGTGAGGCCCTGGACTTCCTCACCCTGACAGAGCCAAGCAGGTCCGGCCATCCCCCACCGCTACCCTCATCCCCTCACCTCTGTCCTTCCAGGGCTCTGGGAGGCGAAGCGCTAGTCCCAGAAAGATAACTGCATCTGGGCTCCCTGCTTTTGAATTAACCTGGCGGCGGGCTCACTTGGGGTCAGGAGCACAGTTCTTCCTCTTGTTACCCAGCTGAAATTTCCAATTTCCCTTCTCAGCCCTGGAAGAGGGTTGAAGCCGCAGCTCAGAGCTATTGTTGAGGGAGAAACATTGGCCTGTGTGCTTTGTCTATGCAGTGACAATGTGGAAAAGCTTGGGAAAGACAGGCAGGCCGACTCCTGGGAGTCCCAGCAGGGTGGTATTCATCATCCTCCCAGTGAATTTATCCTTGAAGTCTGATTTTTGCAATGGACCCAGGAGAAGTCCCAATCCATCAGCTACTCGACATTCATTGAGTGTCCACTACACGCCCGGCGCTGACATTACCTGAGTTCAGGAGGCTGCGTGTTCAATCAGAATGGCAGCATGCTTAATTCATAATGAGCAAGCGCTGTCACAGGAACTGGAATAATCACAGTCCATCTGATCAGCATAGTCGCTCCATGTGGCCAAGCTACACGGGGAACCAAATTATAATTAGAGTGTCTCTATCTGAACACACAGTGAGAGATAGCTAAGAACTGAAGCTGGGTACTTGAAGTCTGTATGATGAGGATATTCTCTCCAGGTGGGCAGATTTACAGGTGAAGTTAAGTCATGATTAGAAGGTGTTTGGTGAGAACAGATTCAGAAAAACAGCCGTGGAATTCAGTACATGTTCAGCAACAAAGAGTACAGCAGCCTGAGATTCTCTGATAACCCGGCTGGTGGAAGGAGAAAAACTGAGGTTCTCTCTAGGCTGGGCAGTAAGCTCACAATCCCGGCCACATTCAAATCTGCTCGATGACTCTCCTCTTTGCAGGACTGAGTGGCTCAGTGGTGGGCATCACAATATGATGCTAACCTCACTTTGTGCATGATCTCACGCAATCCCGGCCACATTCAAAGCTGCTCGATGACTCTCCTCTTTGCAGGACTGAGTGGCCTAGTGATGGGCATCACAACACGATGCTCACCTCACACTGTGCTGATCTCACGTGATCCCTGTCTAGGTTCCTGCTCAGAGAAGCCGTCCCTGACTTCTCATAATCCTCCACACTGCTGACTAGTCTCTGCAGTTCTTCTCACCATCAGCGTTGCAGACTCTATTAATTTGTTAACATTTGACAGTTTCCACCAAAGGATGCAGGTCTCAGAAGGGCAGCAGCTTTATTTTGTGCATAGATGCATTTCGGATGCCTAAAATGGCACCTGGCACGTAGTAGGACCTTATTACATGATTGACAGATGGATGAATAAATTGGTAAGTGGAAGGTAGGATAAGTGGATAGAGGTAGAGATTAGCATCCCATCCCTCAGAGTAAGAAATCAAAGCTATGGTGGTTATGCTACTTCCAGGTCACCCAATTAGCAAATACAGAATCTATGTGACTCAATTCCTATAGATTCTAGAAATCCTGCTCTCAATTACTGCTGTTTCTTTGGAAAGGTTGATACATCCAAGAAAGTTTCATCTAACTAGTCTCCTTAGACCCCTGGAGTCAGAGGAGCTTTTCCACGGAGTTTTACTTCCCTCTGTGCACGTGTGTTCTGCAGTGAGTTCCGATTCAAGAGTGAGTACATGTGGTGCTTCTTTTTCCATCCCTGAGATACTTCACTTAGCAGGATGGTCTCCAGGTCTGTCCAGATTGTTCCAAAGGTTTTCCTGAACACAGCTTGCCGGCCACGCTCCGGCTGACACTTACAGACTGGTGGCGTTGCCGCTGCTGGCAGTGATGGTGAATGGAGGTGTTGTGCCTTTGGGTGGGGAAAGAACTCATTTCCACAGAGGACAACATCCGCTGCAGGTGCTGTGGGTAGACCTCTGATGTCAACACTGTGAATCTCATGGGGCTTTCTCCAGCAACTTTTCATCCTAGTTACCAACCATTAAGAAGGTCCCCTTTTGGAGAAAGTGCAGAGGAGGCAACGTGTCCCCTGATCCCAGCTGCACTCCCACCTGAGACCCTGGTGCGGACTCTGCCTGCCTCTTCTGTGTTTTTCAGATCACTCCTTCTCAGGCCCCGGGGTCCACTCACCTGGTAATGCTGTCATTCAGTCCTTGAATATCCAAGGCTATCCCGACCTCAGGGACCTCTTATTAGATGGTTTCTCTCCTTGGAATGTTTCCCTCTGATTCTTCGGAGGCCCAATTCCTCCTTCTTTAGGTTCTGTTTTAAGCACCGCCTTCTTCTACAGATCTTTGCTGATACCTTTCTGAAAAGAAGTTCTCGGGTCGTTTTCTATCACAGTGCTGGGTTTTTGTCCCTCACAAATCTCATCAAAATCTATTATCTCTTTAATTTATTTTGTTCACATTCACTGTGTGAATCCATGCTCTAAAGGCGAAGGTTCAAGAAGCAAGGCTTGATCTGCCTGAACAAGGTCCCTCTGGTATCTGGCATAAGGGCACGGTAAATCCTGGTTATCCATAGAAACACATTGCACAATAAATGTCGGTGGCAGTATTTATTTAGTAAAAACCATTATTAATCACTACTAGAATTTTTCATTGCACTTTTCCTACTTTAAGGATCATTAATGATTATATATGCCCTTTCTTTCTTCTTCTTCTTATTTTTAAACTGAATCTTGTCCCCTTTCCTTTTCATATTCACTTAGCATGGGGTCCGTTGAGAAAGCAAGCATAATTTATTTGAGCAGATGTGTGTCAAATTCATATTCAGAAAATTTGTGCATATTGTGTGCATCAAAAAAAGTACAGAAGGCATTTTCATTTTCTCCCATATATCAGGGTAATTTTTTTGACTGACTTATATTTGGAGAAATATCAGATCACAAAACTATGCATTCAAGATGCTTCATGTATTGAGGCCAACCTTCCAGCCCTGGGAAGCCGCACTCAGAAAATGGAGATTCTTCAGGATTTCTTGAACATCCCAAAGCATGTCCGGCTCCCCACGATTGTGCTCATGTGTTCCCACCCTGACCCACCTACCTGTCAACATCAAATTGTTCTTTTAATGCCCACTTAAAATACTGATGCTTCTGTGAAGTCTTCTGTCCAATTTTTTTTTTTTGTACTTTTTAATACTTCTTGGCCCTCTAGCTATTCACACTGTCATGCAGCAAGGAAATATTTTACTATCAACCTAAATGATTTCCCTTCCTGGTAATTCCTTTTTTGCTCATTAAAATGAACCTCATGGCAGAGACCATGCCCTCAGAGAACAATATGTACAGTAGAATAGAAACCAAATAGAAAGAAATTCTAATTGAAATTTCTAAATTGACTTCTGAAATGATGCAGAGAGACAGTAAGTTGAGAGAAAGGGGTTTGGGTTTCAAAAACCTAAGTGTATAAACAGCAGGTGACCAACCAGCTTTCTCAAACTTCACAAAACAATGGAGGAAAGGCTGGGAAGAGCGTAGAGAGTCCAGTGTAGCTCTTGCACTCCACCTCTGCCACCTGCACACCCCTAACATGTTTTGTGTGATGGGAACATTAGAGCTCACGGTGAGGTCAGGGTAATTGGAAAAGGACTGAAACTTGTACCCTGAAATTTGAAAACCAGGGCATGTGAGGAATAGAAAGTCTAAGCTAGCCTCCCACACCTGCAAGGCTCCTGTGGTCCCAGGGGATACTGGCTCACTTGAAGAGGCTTCGCCTTTCTGTATAAGGAAGGTCCAGAGTGTGGCACCACAGAAACCTCAGCAGATGCAAATGGGAGTCCATGACAATGACCAAAGGCCAATTAATGGCAGCAGAGAAAGCCAATGACCAGCTTACGGATGCTCCAATGCCCTGGGGGTGCCTCCTCCTTTTGGAACCTCATGATGCTGTTGCTACTCATGGTGACAGGGACAGCTACAGCATGTGACAACCACTTATCACATACTCCCCACCCCCCACACTCTCAACACCGAGCGCTTTGCATACATGCTGCATTTCATTTAATTCTCATAGTGACTTTCTGAGAAAGATATCATTTTAAATCTGTTCCATAGATGGGATATGGAGCCACAAATGTATTAAACACGCTACTCCAGATGCGTGTTACTATGTAGTAGAGCTGCTCCCTGAGATGGAGTCCAGAGAGAAGGCTGAAAGGAGAAATTTTGCAGAAACTGCATTTAAACTCAAAGTGACTAATAAGAAAATTCTGGGCTTGATTATATATATTTTTGTTTTGCCAACACAGAATGAGGGCCGGTAACAGAAACTAGTACCATGAATAGAAAAATAAAGTTCCATTTTTTTCTTCACTGGTTCACAACTCTCAGCGATCCCCTCCACTGTGCCTGTTTCCCCGCTCACTTTGAGCTTATAGATAGAAGCAGCCATGTCTTACCATCATCCTGCTGTCAGTGTCTAGCACAGAACCTACAACCGAGTAGAGACTCGGCAACTGTATTAAATTGAGCTGAATTACTATAACACCCAGAATAGTCACTTACCAAAACTTCTGAAATATCAGAAAAAATCCTGACTGTTACATGTGAGTATTATCCTAAAGAAACTAAGAGGTGGCACATGTGGTGCTGCACAGACTATCCTTTTTCCAGGTTGCTTTGAGATAGAGTTTTATTTTGTCACCGGGAGTAGAGTGCTATGGCATCATCTTAGCTCACAGCAACGTCAAACTCCTGGGCTCAACCTCACAGCAACCTCAAACTCCTCTTGCCTCCTAAAGAGCTAGGTCTTGAACTCTGAGTCCAAGCAATCCACCCACCTTGCCCTCTCGGACTGGTAGGATTACAGGTAAGAGCTACGTTTGTGGGCCGTCCATGTTAGTTTTCTAAGAACCCATCTTCGAACTGGAGTTCAAGAGACTTACAGGCTTTATATTTTATCTTTAGGGAAAAGTTATCATTTACATGTAGCCCTCATCAGCCAATTATAATATATACAACAAATGACAAGTATCCTAACTCATTAATAATTGTAGCTTTTGCTTGAAATCCCCTTCCTACTACCTATTCTATTTTCAGCTGGCCCATCTGTAGTTTCATATAAAGTGGTCACTGCATAGGCAGATATATTAAGCCTATTTAAATGAACTTTACTGGTTGTACAAGGTTCCAAGTGGACCTTGTTTTCTAAAGTGGTTTTCAACCCCTTATACGACTCAAAAAATTGCTTTGTGCTAAACCCTGAAGCCCTAAAGTTCTTTCTTTTACAGGTCTCTAACAAGTTACCACTGGAAAATATATTGGATTTATCCTGTTTTTCTGTTTCTGTTCAAATAATGAAGATGTCCCAATCCCCAATTCACTGAAAAGATTTATGGCATGTTACACGTTGAGAAGAAAATGACTTTGGAGTTAAAGTTCAATCCCATCACCCTTCTCATTGTCTTTGGGCCAACCCATCATTTACACGTCTATTGCTTTTCTCACGTAAATCATGTTCTATCCATTTCTTCTTTCCTTACTTCCTTCATTCATCAATCCACAGATGTTTGTAGCTAACTAATAAGGGTCAGGAATTGTGCAAAAGTAATGGATACAATGGAAAATAAGCCACATACTCTGGGCAGTGGGGGAGCCAACAGGCTCCAGGAGGCAATTAACATCTGAACAGTCAGATCATGACTGAGTAGCAAAACTGTGATGGGGGCAGTGCATGTAGAATGCAGACCTCCTTGGCATCTCAAAAAGACCAACAAACTCAAATTGTCAGATGACTGGAAGAGATCACAGGAAACTTTCTGAAAAAAGTCCCCATTTGACTTAGAACTGTGAAGGCAAAGTCATTACCCAGGCAGCAGTGGAAAGGAAAGATGGCTGCAGGTGAAAGCCAGAGGTAGAAGGTCATGGTTCATTAGAAGAAAGAAATTCAGCACAGCTGCAAGAGAGTATGAGTGTGATGTGATGAGGGATAGATCTTTCCCATTCTCTAGATTTAGTGTAGGTGCTTGGAAATAATTCAAGAGAGGACTTCTCCAGGTAGCTCTCCCCATCTCAGCTCTCAGTAACTCAATTCTCTGAAATTTGGGCTTTATGCATTTTCCTAATGATGCTTTCTTCAGATATCAGAGAAGGTTATAGCCATTTCTTTATAGTCTTTGGATGCTCTGGTGGCATAGAAATAAAAAGCATTGCTGTTCCTACCCATCTCATCCTCTCCTTTAAAATGCCAGAAAAACCAAATGCTCATGGTACAGACTCAGGGTCTCTGAATTTTCATGGTGAAAGGTCACTGCTAATCACACAGAATCCATTTCAAACCTGGGGATTCCACTCTATGCAGATCATGCACCATTTATATGAGAACTCAAATATCACAGACACTCTGTCATTAATGTCATTAACGCCCTCACCACTTATACTACCAGTGAGAGCAATAATAACAAAACTTATAGTTTTTTGTTTTAAATAAGCTATTTTTCTTGAGGGAATTATATAAACTCTAGAGTCATTTTATTAAAGATTTCATATAGGGTATGAAGTAACGTCCCAGAGGATTTGAACACTTTCTTCATTTTTCACCAAAGGTGGATAATTTTCATCTTTTTGTACTAAAATCATAATGCTATGTATGGGCTAATATTTATACATAGATTTGTGTGTTCAATGTTTTTCCCTAAGCCAAGAAATTAAAAAAAATGGTCATATCTAAATTTTAAAAATAGTTTTACTTACTTTCAAGAGTTTGTTAATATTTCCTGGTATATTTTTGCTACTTATAATTGGAAAAGAAAATTTACAATCCATGGATTCTAACACAGGTCATGGGGAAATTTCCTATCAACAATTCATCTTGGAAAAATCCTTAATTGAACTGTTAAAGCTTATGGGTTAGTCTATTACTAAGGCAAATATAAATCAAAACTTGGAATGAATGTCCATTCTAAATGAACTTAACCCTGTGATTTATGAGGATTTAGGACTTGGACTAAGCACTTTTCACAGATGATTGTGGTAGTCATCCGAGCATGCTAGATTCAAGTTGACAATGCTGTTTTCCTCTGATCAGAAGGTCTCTCCCTCACCATTTGAAAAAGCCAGTGGGGAATTTTCTTTAGATATGACATTTTGTGCTATCTGATTTAGCCTATGTCTTGCCTTTCCATTGACTGTCATGGGATCTAAGTTTTTCTCTAGATACAGCTGATGTCTGCCATTCAATCTCCTTTGCAGGAGAAAAATGGCAGATGGCTACAGTGAGGGTGAAAGATGGCTGTCCTGTACAGGAAGAAGTCCCAAGCCCATCTGGGATGGACCAGGATTTTGTTGAGCTTAGAATAAAATAGGAAGAAGTGGGGCAGTTGGAAATAGAATGAAGAAAAGATCTAAACAAAGAGGGAGAGGCTAAAATTGAAGTTACCTGGAGGTCATCAAACTAATATTTTCATTTTAATGATTACGACAATAATGGTAACAGCAAGCTGAGGATGGTAAATGACTTGCTCAGGTCATTCAGATGGATGGCAAGGCTGTAATGGGAATCATTTGGTTACTAATTCCAATAATTTCTTACTGCTTTGAAAATATTTACTATTTCCCTATGAGCTACAATGAACAACATTAAATGGAAATTACCATCTTGGCTATATCTGAAATAATTCATAGCATGTTATCAAAAAAGATTGTGCAATTCATTTTTGCAATGCTTCATGGAAGAAAGGACCTTAAATACTGTATTTTAATACAAAAAATCACCCAAAGAGGCATTGCATTATACAATAATTGCCACAAGAAGACTAACTACCATAAAGACTGCACCTCTACTAGGGGAACTGAATAATTTCCACATAAAGCTCATAAAGGCAAGTGCTCATTTTGATAATATTCTAACACGTTCTGTGCTGTTTTTCTAAGACAAGCAATGCATGGCCTTTTAGTTTTATGCCATTACTTAAAATATTTGAAGAAAATTGTTCATCAACTTCTGATTCTATTACTATACTCAAGAGTAGGTTAATTACTGTCTCTTGGGGTCATTTTTAGCAGGAAATATTTAATAAATTGCTACCAGGGCATGATATCATGGCAGGGAAGAAATGACTTACAATTTCTAAAAGATGACTAATGTAAATTATTTCTAGAACACAACATGGAAAAAAAAAAAGCTTGCCCAGTTAAATTCCTTTTTATTAACATGGTGCTTATCTCCAAAGAGTAATTTTTTTTTTTTTTGAGACAGAATCTTGTTTTGTAGCTCTTGGTCCAGTGCCATGGCATCATAGTTCACAGCAACTTCATACTCTTTGACTCAAGCAATCCTCTCGCCTCAGCTTCCCAAGCTAGGACAACAGGCATCAGCCACAACACCTGTCTATTTTTAGAGACAGGGTCTCGCTCTTGCTCAGGATGGTCTTGAATTCCTGAGCTCAGGCAATTTGCCTACGTTGGCCTCTCAAAGTGCTAGGATCACAGGCGTGGCCACTGCATCTGGCCTTTAGAGAATAATCTGTCAAAGTCCATCAAAATACAAAACCAGAAAAGAATTAGCCATAGAGACTTTAAAATAAACAGAAGAGTCACAGGAGAGGGTCATATTTTTGACAGTCAAATATGGTAAGAGTAAAAATTTTAGATTTGTTGTTCCATAAAGCTCTACCTGGTATGGCCAATTGAACCTCATCCAAACTGAAAAAGAGTTCTCTCACCGGTTTCAAATACTAAACAATAAGTGGAACATAAGTCAGCTCACAAGTTTCCTCTTAAAAAAATGAAGAAAAATCTTTGCTGTTTGACAATGGTGATAATTCTTGTACCACCCCACTAATCCTTACTATACTATTGAGCAGTGCCTTATATCAAATCTAATTATTCTCACAACCTCTGTGGAGTTTCTATAGATCTAGTCTGACCAATTAGTATTTCCCCATGAACTGCTCCAGTTCTGCAAAAGCAAACTAAGCAATACAACTGTAGTGTGATTTTACATTCTTACTGCTCTGTTCAATTAAAGTCTAAAAATTCTTCCTCATAAATCCTCCAATACAAGAAAAAATGGGTGAAATGTGGGTTCTTTTTTTGCTTCTCTTTACTGTGCCTGACGACTTAGATTTTTCTTTGCCTCTGGACCACCTGATATGTCCTGTCGTAGACAACTCATGCTCTTGTTTGAAATGCCTTGAGGACCCCGTGTCTATACTTTATGAAATACCTCTTCTCCTGGGATTGACAAGACATGTGCTACCATTGGTAAAGTGATTCAGCAAACCTTATATACTATGAGCTAAAAATTCCAAGGCTCTTGGAATGGCTGTTCAGAAGGATGGCCACTATTATCACCTTGTGAATCATGAAAACGGCCAAGCAAATAGCCAAAGACTGGGTACAACATAATGTTTAAATTTTGTAATCTCCAAAGCCACTCTGCCATCTCTAGTAATAGAAAAGAAGCAAGTTGGCAAGTGAACAGGAGTCCTTGTAACTCCATTTTTATTCCATTACACACCTCATGTAACATTCAAATTTCCTTAGAAAGCTTCGTGATGAAACTGATTATTTTAAACGAGAACAAAAACTATAATTGTATGATCATAGAAAGGCAATGTCTTTATCATCACCGTAATGTAATATTAGCAATCTACTAGCCATCCTATTTCCCTGGCTATTCACCTGCTACTGTAGGAGTGCCTTTGTCTGATATTAAAATAAGCACTGATTCATGCAGTGATAGCCCCAAACACATCAGGCCACACCAAATACAGATGATGCAAATGATCTAAGATGCACCAAAAATATGCCTCTTCTCCTTATTCTCATTTTAGTGGGTTTTCATGGAAAAGCTGATAAATCAGACCTAACTTTTCTGGGGTAGCTTATTAGAAGCATTCCACTGGATTAGAGTGTTATACATGTCTTCTGGGCAGCACTGTTTTTTCACTGGTCTGTAGGCCATCTTGCTTTTGAACAGTAATCTATACTTTATCAATCACGGATATACATTTCTGAGCATTAGAACAATGCCATAAGGTAGGGAGTAAGAGGAATAAAATCACACGCAGATTCCACATGAAGATGACTTGCCTGGAAGAGTTTCAATAACCCGTCTGGAAGTCAAGTTTTGAACCTAGAATATGAGGCCAAAGTGCTATTCTTGCCTGTACCTCAGTAAGAAGACTAGAATGGATATGATTTTAATTTTTTTCCAAAGACTCAGGAGCATTTTGAAACCTTTCATTGGAACTGCACGTAACGGGGATAGTAGCGTGGGTCTGTGACTTTCTTCTAGACATGGACAGCAGAGTATATGCCCTGGGGAGTATCCTGTGACAACTTTTACTCAAATGAAAATTTTATCAAAGGTTAAAACAGTTTTCTCTTAAGTTGTTCTCTTATCTTTGATAAAACTAATATCTCTGCCTCATTTTGAGCATTTTTACTACTGTAAAATCAGCAATATGTTCTGTTTTTATATCATAAATCATTTTAAATCAATGGCCATTTTAATCTCAATATCTCATGACCAATTATCAACATTTTTGCTGACATTAAGACGGGAGTTCTCATGTGGGTCTCAACACATAGCAACTGTATTATAGGTTCGCGGCATTAGGAAGTTTGAGCACCATTGAGTTAGACGATGAATAGCTTCTTTTTTCATTCAGTTTTATGCTTTCTCAGTATCATTCAGTCATGATATAGGTCAAGTATTCTGCCATGATGGTCAGTCCCTTTATTTCTTCTTTATAGCCTCCTACTTAATTAATGAAAGGAGAGAGAGGCATCAGTACAATCTTCAGGAAACTGTTAGTACGGTAAGACTTATACTATTCAAAACAAGCTTGAGCTTACAGATTTGGGATTTGTTCTATTCTTGGTTCTTCAACAATAATGTAGAGATGTCTTCTGTCTCCACCTCGTTTCCCCTTTTGGGTCAGTTAAAAACATCGTCATCACAAAGGGAGATGGTGAGATCCCAAAGGGAAAGTCATCAAGCAAGATTTCCCCCTGCGCTTTCTCTATGAGACCCACAGGAAGGAACAGGGGCAGAGAATGGGGTGCTAGCTAGTTGGAGGGCATGGCCTTGCCGATCCCCAAGGGTTTTGTGGTACATTCAGGGGCAGGCCTCCCTTACCATCTTGACCATAAAACATTTACAGGTTAAGTAAAAATAAGGTTCTTGCCTTGTTAGAAAATAAATGGACTTAGTTGCCAATTGCCCCCAAACCAAGTGGCCTAAAACAACATTTTACTTTCTCACATTTCTGTGGGTCAGGGGTTCACACAGCAGGAACACTCCAGGGGGGTTCCCCACTCACAGGGTGGTATCCCCCGGGGCAGCTTTCCGAGGGGCATACATCTGGAGCCCCAGTTGTCCTCCGTGGGATGGGCTCCTTGGTCGCCCTCCACGTGCTGCCAGGCCTCTGTGTCTTCACATCCCTTCCACAGGGTCCTCCCATGTGGTATGTTGGAGCAGGCTAGCTCAGCTCCTCATGGGGCGGCTCAAGCCTGTGAGAGGGCTCAGTCAGAAGATTCTGGGCCTTCCTATGCTGAGCTCCAGAACCTTCAGAGCATCACTTCTGTGGTATTGGTTCAAGTCAGTCACAGGTCCAGCCCAAGGAGAAGAACACACACAGCTCATGGGGGCACCAAAGTAACTGGCTACCATAGTAAGGGGCAAGGCATGTGTAGGTTTTGAGTGTCACTTGCCTAGTGGGCCTCTCTAAGCAATGCTTTCCTTCTCTGATCACTGTCACCCCTCTCACCCTGGGTTATATCTGCACCTCTCGTTCAGTGGGGTGTGGGGGCCAGGTTGTGCTGACCCTGTGCATCTCTTTACAACTCCACATTCAGTGACCTCAATTTGGAAACTTGAACTTGGCCACAGTGGTAATATTCACCCCACAGAAAACTGGAAAACACTCCAAATCAGTGTTGGTCATTTGCTTTATTGATGATTTTGGATTACTAGTTTCTTAGTACCACTGTGTTCATTCCACTCCCAACTTGCCCTGTGTTCCTTTGAAACTCTCAGTTAGGCTCATAAAAGATGCCTGATAATGAGGGAGATGTGTTTCTCCACCCTGGGGAGCATCATTATGTAGTGAACTAGGTCCTGGCTTTGGTTAACACACTAATTTGGTTTTAAATTCTAGCCCTACTATTTACTACTGGTGTGTTCTGCGGCAAGTTATCTAACTGCTCTCAGGTAAAAGATAGACCAATAACATAGCTACGAGTATGAAGGAATTTGAAAATATATTTTTTGAAGGTAAAACAAAAATCTGTAAGGCTCAGAACTGTTAATTCTGATTCCCCTAAGGATGTTTTGTTTGCTTGTTCGTTTTGTTTTGTGATGATGGGGGCTTAAAGCATCATGGAAGGCTGACCATGGTGGCTCATGCTTGTATTTCTAGCACTCTGGAAGGCTAAGGAGGGTGGATTGCTTGAGCTCAGAGTTCAAGACCAGCCTGAGCAGAGTGAGACCCTGTCTCACTATTCCTAAAATAGAAAAATTAGTCAGGAGTTATGGCTAGTGCCTATAGTCCCAGCTACTTGGGAGGCCAAGACAAGAGGATCACTTAAGCCCAAGAGTTTGAGGTTGCTGTGAGCTATGATGCCATGGCACTCAGGGCAACTAAGTGAGACTCTGTCTCAGAAGAAAAAAAAAAAACATCATGGAAGACAAGGAGACAGCAGTTAGACTAGGGTCACGGTCAGCCACTCTGTGTTCTGTGTTCTCCATCCACAGCTATTCTTGGTAGTAGCAGCTATAGGGCAAAGGCACTGACCTGGGAGCAGACTCAGGTCCCAGCTTTGCTGCAGTGCAGGCTGGACCTGCCTTCATGGGGCAGCTACATCAACGAGGGCAGCTCGTGCTGAAGCCACACGTTACTCCTCTGATGTGGCCTCCCACCGTTAATGACTCATTTCTGTGAGTCAGACAATCTCACTGGGTTGCCCTCTAAATTTCCTAGATGCTTTCATCCCAGAACAGCAGGAAAAAGAGCCCACCACGTTCTGCTTATGTGGGATAAAAATCAAACACTTATAAAGGGATTACTACAACAGTCCAAAAAGAAAAATAAAATTATTCTCCAAAGAGATCCATTAACCTTTACTAGCTATAGACTCACTTATTATATTAAAAATGCATTTAAAACTCATTTATCTATAAATATGGCCAGTGATTATCTTTTCAAACTAATAATTTTAACCCTGAAGCCTCAGAATGGTACACATGCTCCAAGGTCACCAATTTTTATATTATGCAAATAGTTAATGGTCATTCAAAAGTTTGACCCAGATTGAACCCACATCAAGGAGATCAACCCTAAGCCTTTCCTCTAATTATTTCACTATTTTTGTTGTTGTTGTTGTTGCCAAACCAGGAACTAACTTTTTATTTTCTTTAATATTCGAGCTTGCCATTCACTAGAACAGCAGATAGAAATATCTAATCATGATGGAAAAAAAGGTCTCTGGCATCTCAAATTATCAACTATGGCTCTGATACATAGGCTATAAAATGCTGACAATAAGCCAAAATGTCAGCTGAAATGATGTGTTTTAGAGGAAGCTGCTCATATTTAATAAAATACATAGAATACTCAAAGCGAATACAGAGCAAAATGTTAAAATACAATACCTGCTTCACCTGCCCCACAATTGTAAAAGAGCTGCGTGGTTTTGATTATCTTGATTTGAGGTAGGGTGAGAGAGAAGACATGTGGAATATCTAAATTAATTTTAGTCCCATAGGCATTTGCAAAATAGCTGGCCAATCTACAAATGCATTTGTTTTTGGTTATACTCTTTAACAAAGTAGAAAAGAAAAAACAAACCCAGGTTTTTAAATTTTAGCCCATGATGTTAATCTAACTTATTAGAACTATATAAGGTCTACAGTCAATATTTTCATGGCATTGCTTGTTTAAATTGATTTTTAAGTGGAATGTTCAAAAACATGACTCAAATCACTCTTAATCATTGTTAAAATTAAAGCCAAGGATATTAGTCAGAAGGTCAAGGCATCATATTTTTATAGATTTTATGGAGGTAAATAAGATACAGATTCCTTTAATAAAGAAAGTAGAAAAATTGTATTATCAGGTAAGATGAGCTTAAAGTGAAGGAAAGTAGAACTTTGAATTTTTCACATAATTCTATACTCACAAGTTCAAGATCGAGCACAGGAAATAAAATAGGAAGCAGCAAATTGCGGTCTTAATTGTATAACTTACGTAGTAGATTCCTGCCAGCTGATAGACAACGAAGGAAGAACACCCGTGAGCACCTTGTTAACCTAATTAAAGCTTCCTGGATCTGCTTCTGAAGACTCAAGTTTTGAAGCTCCACCCCATTCATGAACCCAAAAGCAGCCCTTGGAAATGTCATCACTGCCACAAGAGGTTACGTTTGTCCTCGGGAGTTCTTGTAGGTTACACAACAGAGATAGCTCCTTTCCCATGATCATCCACACGCTGTTAAAATAAGGGCCCTTCTGGGGCTGCTGCTCATTGATCTACTACAATTTTCAAACCGTGAGTGAACCTCAGTCTTCTTTGTTTTTAATAAAGTACTTTAGTCACATACTGCATCAGGAACCAAATACATGAATCATTGTAAATGATACACTTTCTTATTAGCTGATGCAATAATCCTCCAACAGTCACAATTTTTCAAATTGCCTTTAAAAGAGTTGGCAATGCTAAACTGTGAAAGATGGGGCTTAGAAAAATTCACCGTGAGTAAATGTATCGAATAACTCTGAAAATTCAGTGTAACTGGCTTTCTAATGTCCAAGATAAAAGTAGATTAATAGTTTAATTAAACACGTTAGAGACTCTGGGTATCGCAGCTATTCCACCTTTGACCTCACAGGAGGCTGCAGCAACGTTGGGAGGGTGAGCACCGAGGTTCCTTATTTACGATGCGCAGCTGACTTGAAAAGCATACCAAGCTAGACAGAACTTGTAATTAACCAAAAGATCTGGTAAATTATGAGATCAATAAAATTTCCTGGGTGCCGTAGTTTTTGGAACTAGTTAGTGCATTTCTAATTTATTGGCAAAAACTCCACAGACCTGCAAGGAAGATAAATAAAAATGCCTGGATATGAAAATAAATATGTATGCTTGACAAATCTGAAATACACTGTTTACAGCTAATGAGGAAGGGAATGTACATTTTGCTGCATGTTTTATATCTAGAGCAGGGCAGAACATTAAAACCAATATAACTGATAACCTTGGTGCAAACAGCAAAAGCCTGCATTTCCCATTATTCCCTAGAGATGGAATTAATTAGTACTTGTCAAAACCAGAGCAATCCCCTGCCATAAAACTAAAAGTAATGAAGAGGCCACAGACGGCTTGGCTCTCCTCCAAAAATATTTCTCATCTATTTAGGAAAAAAATACTGCATGCATCTATCTATGTAGAATATATACTTCTTTTATTCCAGATACCTCATAAACATATGCACACATACACAAATGCATTATCTTTTTGGCTACAGTTCAGCAGATATTAATGAAATGCCTACCACATGGGGATTCAGGAATAGAGACACATTGAGTTCACAGTTTAGTAGGCGGCAGAGACCGATAGAGGGGATATTTCTCCCCTCAAAGTGCTAGTGATTATGATGGGGAAATATGCCATGAGTTATGGGGGTTCAGAAAGTCCTATCTGAACTTGGCAGTGTAGCCAAGGGGTGGAATTGGGTAAGTAACGGATGACTCACCTATTTCACAAACTGTTGCACAGGGATGGGTTAGAGGCCTCCACACCCGCTCACTTCCTCTTGGTTCACTTCCCTGTACCCCTGGATCCTAACTGGCTCATCTGTGTCCTGAAGACTATAGCTCTGCCCCCCACCATGCCCCCTCCAGGAGGCCTTTTGCCACTCCCTTTCAAACCCTTCTCTTTCCATTCTCTAACATTTTGTCCATCCCCACACCAGACCCCACTGAACTGGATTTCCTGAGATCTGTAGATGATTCCTATACACTTTATAGGTTAAGAGAAATTAACTGATCTAGGATCCTTCATATTTTAATGCAGTAGACACAAGTCATATATGTATATGCAAATTAAAAATTATTTACAATTAAAACATCAAGTTTTTGCTAGCCGTATTTCACCTGCTCAGTAGCTACATATGGCTAATTGCGGAAGTATTTGACTGCGGGAATATGGAACATTTCTGTAAGGGAGGAATGTTTAATTGGACAAATTTCTTGAGAACAGGGTCATTTCTGTCTTGTTACTGAGCACCCAGTTATCTCAAGTGCCTAGACCCGAGGACAGGCTTGTAAAGGTTTTTCTTAAGTATACTGACAGAAAATATGCTAAAATACTTTGAAAAGTATTCAGCCCACAGAGGTGAAAAATAAGTGTAGCTTTCCATCTTTGTTACATCTAATATTCAAAATATCTCTGGGATATTGACCAGGAACAGGGGCTACGCAGGCTACATGGTAAACGAACAAGATTATTTAAGAAAAAAAAATTTTTTTAAAAAAGAGATTCTTGAGTTTCTACTTCTGGAGACTGCAATTTAATAGGACTGAGGGTTCATACCTCTGACATGAGTTAGCAACCTACATTAAGGTTTGACTATCTATAGATAGTGGAAATTTCATTCTTTCCTTGGGAGCTCATTTGATTTTCCTCTCTGATAAGTACCTACTCAAAATAATTAGGAATTGTTTTTAAAGGAAGTATCAGAACATTTAGGGAAAAATTCCAGAAAATTCAACTCAAGAAATCTTAAGAAAATACAAGGTAATACATGGGACTACTATATTTGAAAAGGCTAGGGTGAGGGTTAGAAGCAGATATCAGAAGGATCTGATCTCTTCCCCTCTCAGCATGAATTTCCTGTGCATGGGGTTGACTGCTTTGGACCATGTGGAGAAAGATGGCAGCCAAGATCTCCAGGCCTCTCTGTCCAGAGCCACATCCAGCAGGAGAAAGCAGGTAGCTTCTGTCTCAACAATCTCAGTGAAAGTTCCATTGCAGGTGATTGGCTTTGACTGGGGAACATGTCAGGTCTCTGATGAGTCACAACGGCCAAGAGAAAGTGTTGTATTTATAGGCCAGATCTGAGTCATATGTGCACCACAACCCCAACCCCTTCTAAAGAACATGGAGTGAGAATGAGAGAGGGGATGTGGTTTCCTAAAGGAGAGTCAGAGTGCTGTCGTTGAAAGAAAAAATGGATGGACTCTGGGTGACCAAAACAACAGATGTCTACTACCTACCACATAACTTCCTTTAAAATAAACGAATGGATAAACAACTCTGTGTGTGTAAAACAGAAGAGATTTTGTTTAACAGTTAGGCATGTTTAACTGGCATTGCTAATCAATATCTAGCGCTATGCAAGTCCTTGATGTGGTAAATGAATTTTTAACCTAGACATAAAGCCAATTAGAATTATAAATATTGATGTCCATTAAAATGCCTATTCTTTCATCTGTGCAGAGACAATTCATGAGCACAGAGCTAAAATCTGTTCCAGAGCCAAAGGAGTCTCGGTTTCATGTCAAAAGTGTCAGCCTTACTATATCCTTTTGATTTAAGCAGCTTAGTGAGTCCCAGATCCTTCTGCACATCCCATGTGTCTGTTTGCTATACGGGGTCAAGACTCAGGTTACTACAGGTCTTTCCATCCCTGCAGGAATGATTTCTTTACAAACTATTGTTGTATTTCCTCTCTGGGACAGTATTTTCATTTGACAAGGTACCTTGAGACAAAATGAAATAACTCAGTGCAATAATTCAATGTAAAACTATAAGCCAAGACTCAGGCAATGGCTGCAAATTTCAGAATCTAATTTTGAGACAAGCAGTTCACAGGCTCGACCTCACTTATTATTAAGGCTCAAAAATTGCAGGCCTAGGACCTCCTCTGGGAAGCAGGTCTCTGATCCATTGGTTATTTTGTTCAAAGGAATATCCCCGAGATTCCACTTCATATTGTTGGTGGAGATTCTCTAGATGCCACGTGCTAGGTAAGTAATATTGTTCACAGCCACAGAGCTGGGAGGCTGTAGACACTAGCTAGTTGGTATTTTCAAACTTTGTTCCACTATAGGATTTTATGAATGTAATGCATGCCAGAAACCTCCACCTCCACTCAGGTGTGACAGAGAGCCCAACAGATAGCAATTTGGTTCCTCACTCTCCCATCAATTATAGCATTTGGAGTATGACATATTTTACTTCTGGAGTTTCATCTAAGACTTTATGTTTAAATAAGGGGTTCAGTAGTTGTTTTGAAAACCACAGCCATTGATAAGGATGGCCATTTTATATTTGTCAAGGGTAATACCCAAGATGATGAGATTTCAATTATCAATATCTATGCACCCAACCAGAATGCACCTCAATTTATAAGAGATAATCTAACAGGCATGAGCAACTTGATTTCTCCCAGCTCTATCATAGTCAGAGATTTTAACACTCCTTTAGCAGTGTTGGATCGATCCTCCAATAAGAAGCTTAGCAAGGAAATTTTAGATTTAAATTTAATTATTCATCTTTTGGACCTAACTGACATCTACAGAACATTTCATCCAAACAAATCTGAATACACATTTTACTCTTCAGTCCATGGAACATACTCCAAAATTGATCACACCTTAGGCCATAAGTCTAATCTAAGTAAATTTAAAAGAATAGCTATTATTACATGCACCTTCTCAGACCATCATGGAATAAAGGTTGAACTCAGTAACAACAGGAATCTGCAGTCTCGTACAAAAACATGGAAGCTAAATAACCTTATGCTGAATGATAGATGGGTCAGAGATGAGATCAAGAAGGAAATTACCAAATTTTTAGAACAAAATGGTAATGAAGACATGAGTTGTCAGAATGTCTGGGATACTGCAAAGGCAGTCCTAAGAGGAAAATTTACAGCTATGCAAGCCTTCCTCAAGAGAACGGAAAGAGAGGAAGTTAACAACTTAATGGGACATCTCAGGCAACTAGAAAAGGAGGAACAGTCCAATCCCAAACCCAGCAGAAGAAAAGAAATAACCAAAATTAGAGCAGAATTAAATGAAATAGAAAACAAAAGGATTATAGAACAGATCAATAAATCAAAAAGTTGGTTTTTTCAAAAGGTTAATAAAATAGATAAAACTTTGGCCAACCTAACCAAGAAAAAAAGAGTAAAATCTCTAATCTTATCGATCAGAAATAATAAAGATGAAATAACAACAGACCCCCCTAGAAGTTCAAAAAATCCTCAATGAATATTACAAGAAAATTTATTCCCAGAAATATGAAAATCTGAAGAAATCGACCAATACTTGGAAGCATGCCATATCCCAAAACTTAGCCAGAATGAAGTGGAAATGTTGAATAGGCCTATATCAAGTTCTGAAATAGCATCAGCTATACAAAATCTCCCCAAAAAGAAAAGCCCGGGACCAGATGGCTTCACGTCAGAATTCTACCAAACCTTTAAAGAAGAACTAGTACCTATATTATTCAACCTTTTCCAAAACATTGAAAAAGATGGAATACAACCCAACACAGTCTATGAAGCAAACATCACCTTGATTCCCAAACCAGGAAAAGATCCAACAAGAAAAGAAAATTATAGACCAATATCACTAATGAATATTGATGCAAAAATATTCAACAAGATCCTAACTAACAGAATCCACCAACACATCAAAAAAATTATACACCACGACCAAGTAGGTTTTATCCCAGGATCTCAAGGATGGTTCAACATATGTAAATCTATAAATGTAATTCATCACATAAACAAAGACCATATGATTCTCTCAATTGATGCAGAAAAAGCTTTTGATAATATCCAGCATCCTTTTATGATCAGAACACTTAAGAAAATTGGTATAGAAGGAACATTTCTTAAGCTGATAGAGGCCATCTACAACAAACCCACAGCCAATATTGTAATCAATGGAGTTAAATTGAAATAATTCCCACTCAAATCAGGAACCAGGCAAGGTTGCTCATTGTCCCCATTGCTATTTAACATTGTAATGGAAGTTCCAGCTACTGCAATTCGGGAAGAAAAGGCAATTAAGTGTATCCATATAGGAACAGAAGAGATTAAACTTTCACTTTTCACAGATGATATGATTGTATATCTGGAAAACACCAGGGATTCAACTAAGAAACTCTTAGAAGTGATCAAGGAATACAGTGGTGTATCAAGATATAAAATCAACACTCATAAATCTGTAGCCTTTATATACACCAATAGCAGCCAAGCTAAAAAAATAGTCAAGGACTCTATCCCATTTAAAGTAATGCCAAAGAAGATAAAATATTTGGGAGTATACTTAACAAAGGATGTGAAAGATCTCTATAAAGAGAACTATGAAACTCTAAGAAAAGAAATAGCTGAAAATGTTAACAAATGGAAAAATATACCATGCTCATGGCTAGGAAGAATCAACACTGTTAAAATGTCCATGTTACCCAAAGCAATATAGAATTTTAATGCAATCCCCATAAAGCCCTACTATCATACTTTAACGATCTTGAGAAAATAATATTTCACTTTATATGGAACCAGAAAAGACCTTGAATAGCCAAGACATTACTCAGGAATAAAAACAAACCAGGAGGAATCACGCTACCAGACCTCAGACAATACTATAAATCGATAGTGCTTAAAACAGCATGGTATTGGCACAAAAACAGAGAGGTAGATATATGGAACAGGATAGAAAGCCAACAGATGAATCCAGCTACCTACCATTACCTCATCTTTGATAAACCAATTAAAAACATTGAGTGGGGAAAAGATTCCCTATTTAACAAATGGTGCTGGATGAACTAGCTGGTGACCTGTAGAAGACTGAAACTGGATCCACACCTTTCACCATTAACTAAGATAGATTCTCACTGGATTAAGGACTTAAACTTAAGACATGAAACCATAAAAATACTAGAAGAAAGCGCAGGGAAAACACTTGAAGAACTCGGCCTGGAAGAACTTTTTATGAGATGGACCCCACGGGCAATTGAAATAACCTCAAAAATACACTATTGAGACCTGATCAAACTAAAGAGCTTCTGCACAGCCAAGAACACAGTAAGTAAAGCATGCAGACAGCCCTCAGAGTGGGAGAAAATATTTGCAGGCTATGTCTCCAACAAAGGTTTAATAACCAGAATCCATAGAGAACTCAAACGCATTAGCAAAAAAACAAAAAACAAAAAACAAAAACAAATGATCCCATCGCAGGGTGGGCAAAAGACTTGAAGAGAAATTTCACCAAAGAAGATAGGCGTGCGGCCTATAGATATATGAAAAAATGCTCTCCATCCTTAATCATCAGAGAAATGCAAATCAAAACTACTTTGAGATATCACCTAACTCCAGTAAGATTAGCCCATATCACAAAATCCCAAAACCAGAGTTGCTGGCATGGATGTGGAGAAAAGGGAACACTTCTATACTGCTGGTGGGAATGCAAACTGATACGTTCCTTTTGGAAAGACGTCTGGAGAACACTTAGAGAACTAAAAATAGACCTGCCATTTGACTACAATTCCATTATTAGGTATATACACAGAAGATCAAAAATCACATTACAATAAAGATACTTATATCAGAATGTTTATTGCAGCCCAATTCATAATTGCCAGGTCATGGAAGAAGCCCAAGTGCCCATTGATCCACAAATGGATTGATAAACTGTGGTATATGAACATCATGGAATACTATGCAACCCTAAAGAAAGATGGAGACTTTACCTCCTTCACGTTTACATGGATGGAACTGGAAAATGTTCTTCTTAGCAAAGTATCACAAGAATGGAAGAAAAAGTATTCAATGTACACAGCCCTATTATGTAACTAATTTATAGCTCTCAAATGAAAGCTACAACTTAATTCTAGCCTAAGAATATGGGGAGGCAGTGAGGAGGGGAAGGGAGATGGGTGGATGGGTGGTGGGAGGGTGACTGGAAAGATCACCTATATGGTCTGTCTAACAAGGGTATAAGTGAACTTTTCTAGAACTAGAGTATAAATGTTTTAACACAATAACTAAGTAAATGACACAAAGTCTATGTTAACCAGTTTGATGAAAATATTTCAAATTTCATATGAAAACACTACACTGTACCCTATGTTTGCATT
>CAUYQV010042097.1:0-46399 GCA_963574575.1 Galagoides demidoff
ATTTTTTTGAGACGGAGCCTCAAGCTATCCCCCTGGGTAGAGTGCCATAGCATCACAGCTCACAGCAACCTCCAACTCCTGGGCTCAAGCGAGTCTCCTGCCTCCACCTCCCAAGTAGCTAGGACCACAGGCGCCTGCCACAACACCCGGCCATTTTCTGGTTGCAGCCATCATTGTTGTTTGGCGGGCCCAGGCTGGGGATTCAAACCCGCCACCTTAGGTGTATGTGGCTGGCGCCTTAGCCGATTGAGCCACAGGCACCGAGCCCCCTTAGAAGTTTTAATTGACTTCTCTCTCCTGCTGAAGAAGAGACTGATTTTGCCTTCATTTGCATATTCAAGTCAATATCCTCCATCTATAAATGTCTGATCTTTGGATTCACCTTTGAATTGGCCGTGACATCTTACTGGTTCCCTCATTGCTGATGAGTGGAATAAAATCTTCGACACGTGTTCATTTTAGATTTGTTGAGTCATATTTTACCCTTTCTTGAAAATTGTCCTTTAACATAACAAGTTCAAAAAACCTGAAGTGTAGCCTTGGCTTTTTTGAGAAACAGGAAGGAAAGCTTTAAGGAGAGCATATTAAAGAGAGTTTGAATGTGTCCCTGGAAAAGTATGTGTTAGAAGCTTAATCTTCAATGCAATAGTGCTGGGAGGCAGGGCCTCATGAGAAGTGTTTAGGTCATGTGAGGGCTCCACTCCCATAAATGGATTAATACTGATTATAAAAAGGGTTTGAGGCCCTTCCAACTTCCACTATAGGATCATGAAGGAAGAAGGCCCTAGTCAGATGCCAATTTCTCAGCCTTGGATTTCCCAGCTTCCACAACTGTAGGAAATAAATTTCTATTTATAATTTCTGTTCATTTTAAATTACCCACTCTCAGGTATTCTGTTACAGTAGTACAGAACCGACTAAGCCAGAGAGACTAGTAGGAAATCAAGCTAGACAAGGGCCAGGTAATGATGGTCTTATAATTCATGGTGATATCATCCTTTATGCTCTATATGATTCTTGGGCATAGGGTGGATGAAAATCAGGGGTGGATCTTGAAATAACTTCCATGTTTTGAAGGTTCCTCTGGGTTGTTAGAAATAAGAATATTGGATTAGATTATTGGCGTAAGATTAGAATATATTGAAGCAAAATATCAGTCGGAGAGATCAATGATGAGATGCTCCAAGTGGTCCAGGAAAGAGAGATGTATCATCGTAGGATGTTGAGCGACATCCCTAGTTCTACCCATGAGAAGCCAGTAGCACCTCCCCCAAAGTTTGTGACAGCCAAAAATGTCTCCATACATTACTAGATGTCACTTGGAGGGTCATAATTACCCTCTGTTGAGAATGATTGCTCTAAACAATGTCTAGTTTTCCACTGAGGCACATTTTCTTCTACTCTTCTTTCTTGATCTAGACTGTTCCTCTTCCATATCATTTCTTGACTCTGTACCTCACTTTGTCTTTGCTCACATGTTATCTCTTCCTCATCAGCACATTTGAAATAGAACCTATCACTCAACTGTCCTCTGCTTTATTCTTCTGCTCGGCACATTTCTTTCTCTGAAGCATTCTTGTTTATTGCCTGGCTACTCCCATCCAGAATGTCAGTTTACTCAGGACAAAAACTTGCAGAATTAATGAATCAATCATTAAATGAACTGAGAGAACTAAGACAAGCTTACACAAAAAATAAATAAAATATATAAAAATGTGTCACCAACAGATGGATTTTTTTCTTTTTTTGCTTAAATAAAATAGCCACTTGAAACATGAATAAGGAGTGAGCTTCCATGGTGTCAGTTCTTTTGAGTTAGGCCTTCATTTCCTTTCATGTGACTTGTGAAGATTGTTGAAGCAAAATTCCTTAAATGAATTAATCTGAGCACAAGCCAAAGTTTATTACTCATTAGTGAGGAAGCTAGCAGATGGAGAATGCCAGTTTGAAAAAACAGCTTAGAAGGCACAGTCATATGAACTAAATGAGGGCCTGATTCTGCATACAGCTCAGTTGCTAAGTGATGGTGCTGGTTTTTTTCCACAAGGTGCTCATCTTATCATATCCCCAACCTGGGTATTTCTTTACCAAGTGGTATGCATTAATATTTAGGGCATAGGGTCCTCATAGCCATTTCCCCATAATTGCTAGACACGAGCCATTAATCAGAAATAACAGTTAATGTGCGTTACTTACATATTGAGATATAAACAATAAGCCAACTCTCTGTGGCTATCATTTTAATGTACCGAGTAGGAAGGTTTTATCCTCTGACAAAGGGGGGAATTAGCACAATGGCACCAAATGTTGTCAAGCAAAAGTCAACCAATGTAGACATAGGTCCTGTTTTTCCTCCAAACAGCTATTATCAGATTTTTCCTGCAACCAACACATTGAACACCCAGTTTACTTAAATATGTTTGGGGAAAAACCTTTTCTCTTAGGATCCATTATGTATTTCAACCACACATCTCTCTAAACTACTGTGACACCTGCTCATACAACACCCTGGGATCTAATCAGCTTTTATTCTGGTGTAATTGATAATCTATGTTACTAAATTTGTTCCTGCTTTGGCTCATTAGCCTGGGACAATTGAAGTTGATGGTAAAACAGCGGCAATCTTAGGTCACTAATGCTGTCTCCTCTTTTTACTGACTCAAAGAAGGTTAGTTTCCCTCTCTGTGTGAACCTCACTTACCTTCCAAATGGGGTAACAATAGAACTGGATTGCAACCACTACTAAAATAAAATGGTAACTCTAAACAGTAAGAGCTCAACCTAATTCTTTTTTTCTCAACCTAGTTCTTAAAGGCGATCCTCCTGATAATCCATCCTGTGGCTTAATTAATTTTAAAATTATCACCAAAAGGTAAGTTTAATAATTTTTTTTTCAAAAACTGAAACCCTCTGAGAATCTAATATTAGAACCTCAGACACCTAAAAACTCAAACTTGAGAAATGCTGCTCTTTCTGAAAATGCCATGCCATGGATGTAGGGCTGACAAACATAAAAAGGAAAATGCTATAATTACGTTTCCTTAATGCCAAGGTAGAGCAAGAAATTCAATAGCACATTCCTGAGACTTCTTTAACAGACTGAACCACTGTCTCTGACTAGTACTGCTCAGACATTTCTATGGACATGTCCCACGTGCCGCAGCTGGTAAAGCTGCGCTTATGCTCTGCTCATAATCCCACTGCATTAGCAATACCCATTCTCCCAGAACATGCCATAGACCTCAGCAAGATTGCTCCCCCAAGACTTTCCCTGTGGATATCAGGCTTATCTTGGAGAACACAGTACCTTATTTTGCCTGATGATGGGAGCCCAAGGGCCTAAGGCTACTGTGAACAGCAGCTGCCTCCATCTGAGTTAGAGTTGGGTTTGATCCTAACCTCCATCTGGTATTTTTTGCCCCCCCCCCATGGTCCCTCCTGCCATAGTGCCTACCACCTGCCTCCGCATCAGAGTGGCATTCCACAATCAGCGGGCCCTGAATGAATCGTCTTTGGTCCCGTCTCCTAACCTCCTGGTCTTGGCATTGACATTTTGGATCCCCAAAATGTCAATTGTTAACATCTTCTGGATTTGCTCATACTCAGAATATTTGTATTTCACTTTAGAAATGATTCTTCTTGGGCATCAGGTTTACCTAATCAATTAAAAATGCAAATGAACCTCTACCACATGCTTGCTGAGAAAATGAAATGTGGCTAAAAATGATAAAATAAACAATCAGAGGAAAACACACCAGATGACCAGGTGACACAAACTGAGGCATGCGATGAACTCAGATCTTCACACCCAAGGACCACAGACTAGAAGAACAAACTTAAAGCATGTTTGACTAGAAATCTCTAAACCAGTAGTTCTCAAACTTGAGCACCAGCATGTCTTAGAGGATTTGTTAAAATACAGATTAGCCATCAGGTCCCACCCCAGAGTTTCTGATGCCACAGGCTTGAGGGTTGGCATTTGTCATATGGTTCAGGCACTGCTGAAGCTGTCCATCCAGGGACCACCCTTAGAGAAGTCCTGCTCTATATCAGTGATTCTCCTTCCTGGATGTTTATAGCATCAGAATCATTTGAGAGTTTGATTGTCGCTGATGCCTAAGTTCCCCTCCCTAGAGTCTTACATTTAAGCAGCCTGGGGTGCAGCCTGGGCATCAGGATTATTACAGGCGGAGACAACCTATTACGCATCAGGGATAGAGAACCACTGCTCGCAACTCATTAGTTGATTTTATAATTATACCAAACTACTGGGAGGCCAAGCCTGCCTTTCCTGCGCACTCACTACACCCACTCCTTAAAATCTTCTGGTGCCTTAGGGCAGTGGACTGAATGATAGACCATCCTAGACCAAGCAGGTGGGCCTACATGTGACACCTAGTCACAGCTCAAAGTGAGACCAGGTAAATTTCAAGTCCTGGGTATAGATTTTCCCTCTGTAGATATATACTGAAATCACCTGAAAGATTTTTAAGAAAGACTGCTGTGCAGCCCACTCCCAGGGCTGTGCTTCTCAATCTTGGCCACCTACTGGAATCCCCTGGAACCAAACACAAACACAAAGATTCTGATACAACTTCTCTGGGTCTGGCCTGGGTATGGGAATTTGTAAACACTCCCCACGTGCCCAGAAATTCTAATGTGCAGCCAAGGCTGAGAAAGGCTAGTCCAAGGACTCTTCAGAATGGCTTCACAGGCCACCCAGCCCCACACCCAGGATCTTCAAACTCCCCGGGGTTTGTACTGTACAGCCAGGGCTGAAAACTATTGCTTTAAGTAGAAAACAAATAAATGAAAAACAGGCAACAAAACGGCAGTTACAGTAATACTGCTATTTTTAAAAGTATATATTTGTATAGGAGAAATAAGAATGAAATGATAAGTCCTAAAATCTTAATAGAATTACTTTTGAGAGATGGGATTATAAGTCATTTTTTATTTATGCTTTTCCTGATTTTTCAAAAGTTTCCACAATGATGATTCCTAAACTCAGTAAGCAAAAAATCCCAGAAAATTTGCTTTGTGTTCAAAACTAGAATATCACAGTAGAAAAATATGGGGCCTTATTTTGCCCTGAGTAATGAATGTCTAAGCCTACAATTTCATCAATATATCAAACGAAACCCTATAAACCAGCTTACTGTTTGCGGCTGGTTCATTTGCCATTTTTGTCCTGATTAGACCCCAAGCTATTGCTAAGTTGGTTGTGTCTTCCTTCTGCAGCGATTCTTTACAAAATATTACTTGAAGGCATCCTTAGCCACTTACTGTTAAAGGACTTTGTGACATGACATAAATGTGCACTTCCTGCAAAGATAGACATTTGCCTCTGAAATCCAAGCAGAAGTCACTTCCCAGAAGAGCCCAGCTAATGCAGGGATTTCACAAATGACATTTCCTTTATGTCAACACAACCTCCAGCTTCCTTTACTGAAAGATAATCTAAGCTCCAAGCTGAAAGTGGGCAGTGCTGTGAGACTGACTTCAATAAGGATTTCTTTATAGTTTAACATTAAAGGATTTTGACAGGATAGATTGAAATCGTAGCATTTTTCTCTCTCACAGTTAAAAAACTACTCAGTGGGGCTCAAAAATATACTTATATACTCATAGAGCAGTGGTTCTCAACCTTCCTAATGCCGTGACCCTTTAATACAGTTCCTGTGGGTTGAGACTCACAGGTTGAGAACCGCTGCTCTAGAGAGTGTAATATTTTGAGTACTTGATGGTTCTAGGTAAGTGGGAGATTAATTAACACTATAAAGTTTTTTTCTGCTCTACTGAAATAGAAAGTATCCTCTTCTATCAAAAGAAATTGGTCAAGGACAGTTGTAAACCTTCCATTTTATACTGAAGCTGCATTTAAAAGGCATTAAATTGGTTTGCTCTTACCCCAGGGATCTAAAACTCCCAACTGGGGCAGCACCTGTGGCTCAGTGGGTAGGGCGCTGGCCCCATATACCGGGGGAGGCGGGTTCAAACCCGGCCCTGGCCAAACTGCAACAAAAAAAATAGCCAGACGTTGTGGCGGGCTCCTGTAGTCCCAGCTACTTGGGAGGCTGAGGCAAGAGAATTGCCTACGCCCAAGAGCTGGAGGTTGCCATGAGCTGTGACGCTAGAGCACTCTACTGAGGGCGACAAAGTGAGACTCTATCACTAAAAAAATAAAATAAATAAATAAAACTCCCCAATGTTGGGAAGCTTCTAACAAGGTAGTTTTTGCTGTTGTTTTGGTTCTTAATATGCAACACAAAAATACCTACATAAAGTGAGGCCGTTGGAAAAGTATTTGTTAGAATTTAATTCAGTTGCTTAGCGCAGGCTCGACTCAGGGATTACTGAGATACTACTTTCAAGAAATTCATAAATTATAGGGTAAATGCGCATGTTTACACATCTCTAAAAATGCAAGTTATCAAATTAGAAACCCAAACAGGCCACCATATGCAAAGAAAATACTATATAAGCAGAAAAAATGAATAAAATAATGTAAGCCAGAGAGAAGTACTGAGCTGTGTAGATATGGTCAGCAGCTAAGGCTAAAGGAAAGATTGGATTTCAACAGTCACAAAAGGAGGAGGAAAGGGCAGGGAGTCATCCCAGTTAGACTGACCAAGGGAAGCAGTGGTTTCCGGGTAGATAAGCTCGTGGCATGTTCAGACATCAGTGGGTAGTTGGACGGAGCTGGTTCTGTAGAGGCTTGGGAGGACTGGGGCCAGCTTGTGGTAGTCTTCAGTAGTGATGCGGGAAGTTGGAATGTTAATTTGGGGCAGTAGGGAGCTACCAAGGGCTTCTGAGCATGGAGAGAATGTGATAGGATTCAGTTGCAGGAGGTTTGTCTGGCAGTGGTGTGCAGGCTGAGGTGGAGTGAGGAGAGGAAGGAGGCAGGGAGACCCAGTAGGAAGCTGCTGAGACAGATGGGATGAAGGAATGAGGCCCTGGGCCTGGGCATAGCAACAGAAGGGCAAAGAGTAGCAGGCAGAAACCACCACGTGGAGGAAGATGCCCTTCTCCACCTGCGGGTTGAGCAGATAGATGAGGGGCAAGGCAGAGAAGAGGCATGTACCATGGCTTGGGTTTTGTACCTGGGCATCTAGGGGGATAGAGACACTGGTAGGAAGAGGAGAAAGAAGCAGTTTGGGAACAGGAAAATAAAGCAGCTGAGCTCAGTTAGGGACAAGCTGTTAACAATATTGACGTAACCTGAGCCCTGTGATTCTGGGAAACAGCACCTATTAATGTCCCCTCATTTGTGTTCCAGGAACTGGCTTACTGGGAAGAACTATTGCTCCCCATATGACTTAGATGAGGTTCACGTGGCACCCCCTTGTTTACCTAGCTAGACCAGACCAGACACAGACCCTCCAAGTTCCCGTTCTTTGCCTCATAAATGATCAGATGAACTGCTTGTTACACCGATGAATGGAAACAAGATACTTGCTAAGCAAGCTTTGGTTCAGCTCCTTTCACGGGATCCCGAAACATCGTCTCACTTCAGTTTGAGCCGGCAGCCCCTCCTGAGAACAGGCTAGCCTCAGGGCCACACGTTTATCTACGTCTGACCATGCCACTCCTGTTCATCCCACAGCCTCGTAGATTCTCTCTAGCCTTGTTTATCTCCCCTGGCAAAGCAAAACCCTTTGTGCCTGACTCTTGAGACACTTGCTGACTTTACAGCCAGGACGTCCTCCTTATTGCAATAGTCCCTTTCCTTCCTTGAAATGATCCTTTGGAATAAGTCTCTCCTTACTAAGTCTGGGTTTGTTTCTCATTCAACACTATTAATTTGTAACCTCAGGCTGCTGGCCTCTCGCCTGTCCTTTGTATCAACTTTGTCTGCTTGTAGTTCTACTTCAGCGATCTACTTGGCCACCACGGTGCTACCAATGAGGAGACAACTGTGCTTTTCCTCTGGATTCTTCCTCTTCCTAGTCCTTCTCCCAGGCATCTCCAATTTCTCAGGAGCCAACACTTTCTCAGTGTTGTCCATCAGGTCATACCCTTGTAGTTGAATTCGCTCACTCAACCTGTTAGGCCAAATTCAAGGTCATATGCATAGGCTACATATGGTACACGAGTCTATGGATATCTGCCCACCAGAAATAGAATTCAAACCTCAAATGCAACCCAATATATAATTTTAAATTTCTTAATAGCCACTTTAAAAAAGGAAACATAGGGTGGCGCCTGTGGCTCAAAGGAGTAGGGCTCGGGACCCACATGCTGGAGGTGGCAGATTCAAACCCAGCCCGGGCCAAAAACTGCAAAAAAAAAAAAAAAAAAAAAAAAAAGGAAACACAAACAGGTGAGAACAATAATATATTTTGTTAAACCAAATATATCCAGAATATTATCAATATAAAATAAATTTTAAAATCTTAAGATCTTTTTACATTCCTAGGGTGCGTATTTTATATATACCGCTCATCTCAATGTAGAATAGTGACTTTCCACTGGACAGCACAGCTATAGATTTTTTTTTTTTTTGCAGGTTTTGGCTGAGGCTGGGTTTGAACAGGCCACCTTTGGCATATGGGGCAGGCGCCCTACTCCTTTGAGCCACAGGTGCCACCCACAGCTATATTTTGATGTGTGATGTGCATCTATATTGATCAGCATCTAACCAGGAAGCAGAATCCACTTGAGTATTTCAACAGAGGGATTTTAATGCAGGGAATTTGTTATACAGCTGGTAGAAGAACAGAGAAGCCAAACATATAATGGTGGGGCAACCCACAGATTAACAATGGCAGAAGACCACCCACAGCTGCAGGCAGAGAGGAAGGAGGGGGCTTATGAAAGAGCTCAGGAGCTGGACTCGACTGGTGGAAACTGAAACTTTAGTAGACTTGTCATGAAGAATCCACCACAATGGATGAGGCATGATTGTTGCCCCAGAAATAAGGCAGGGAGGGACAGGAGTAACACCCTGGCTTCTCCCTTTAGTCCTTCAACCTTCCTTCAGCGCCCTCTATTGACTAAAACCCAGCTCCAAAAGCTGCTGCCCTGTGAGCCTGGGTGACAGCCTGCAGAGGTCAGGGCCTTTTGGAGCAGAGCAGAGCAGAAAGAGGCTAAGGAGTAGGTCTGAGGCCCAGCCACAGAGCAGCACAGACTTTTACTGCTTGCACCTCCTTGCTGGTTATTTTACAACCAGATAAGGGAAGTTACCCAGGGAATGTTAACTGGTATTAAAATTTGATTGCCACACATTAGCTAGATGGCTTATATTTTGTCAAGTCTGCCTCTTTTTGCCTCAGTTTCTCCACCTATTAAATGATAACAATACTTTCACCATCAGGATTTTTTTAAGGATTAAATAAAGAGAATCTGACCCAGATGTGAAAGCAGTCAACAATGGTCATGATTATTCTTATAAATTAGCAAGTAAAGGGATTCTAGGAGGCCTAGGTATAAGCCGGGACCACACAGCGACTGCAGGGGTGGGCAGCAAAGACTAGCAGGATGGAGGGTGGCTAAAAATAGGCAGAAAGTCAGAGTTGCAACCAAGTGAGCCAGGTTGGGATCAGTTTCTAGCTCCATTTTTCATAAGGAAGGTATATTTCACTACCCAGTTAAGGCAGAGACTTTGAATACGCCATTTAACCTCTCTGTATTTGAAATGCTGATGCCTCCTTCCTAATCAATGATATAACCTGCTTGTGATGTTGAGACAAATCCATCTCTTTCCATGTCCTTGAGACGCTGGCACATTCTACAGATGAATCACATCACCTCTGATTCTACCCTGAAGCCTAAGAAGAATGCTTTCAAAGACCAAGTGCAGCCCAGACATGTTATCAATTTGCCTTCATGTTTCTTCCTCTGATCAGGAGACACTGTGTTGAGATAAGCACTGAGAGCGTGAGGAAAGAAACCTTAAATACAAAATTTATGCTGGCTTTCCTAGGAGCAGAATCTAAGACAGAAATTCTTGTTAATGTCATTTCCTGAGCCAGCGCTGTTAAGGGAAGCGGAAACGCAGGAAGCAGGATGGACGGGAGGAGAGAGCTAGGCAAAGGTGCAAGCTCGGCTGGAGATTAACTTCGGCCTGCTTTTGTGAGGACCCCTGACACGTGAATTGTGCCACAGAATTGTTTCTATGATGAGGTAAGAGGGCTGAAGGCAACCATTTGTACTACATGAGTCATTCATTGGCCTCCGAACATTCCTAGGGGGTGAGCATAACTTCCTTGGCAAGATAACCATTCTTTGGAGGACAGTGCTCAGGAAAAGAAAGCACCTTGGACAGGTAGACGAGCAACACCCACAGCAATTGGGGATGGGGTGCACCCACAGGTGAAAAAGATCTAGGTGAGGCACCAACAGTGGCCACCCCTCAAAACATTGACAAATGTAATACTTTTCTCCAACTTTATTGGACTTGGGAATCCATATAATCCTTTAGTTTCACCCTTCCCTTTCCTTGTCACTTAAAAAAAAAAAAAGAAAAACAGGCGTGGCGCCTGTGGCTCAAAAGGGTAGGGCGCCAACCCTATATGCCAGAGGTGGTGGGTTCAAACCCAGCCCTGGCCAAAAAAAAAAAAAGAGAGAGAGAGAGAGAATTAAAAAAAAGAAAAACACCCTGAAGTCATCATTTAATTTTTATTCCATTTTACTTTCCAATTTACTTCATTCCAAGTAAAAAGGAAATATCTATATTAATAAACTATTTAATAAAACAATATTGAAAACAGCAAGAAGACAGATTCTGGGTTAAAAATTGTATTTGATGGGAATTTTCTTCTCAGCAATGTGCTTTATGCCTTTTGGTTCAGTTCTTCATTGTCAAGTAAATTTTAACAATGTAAAAATCGTATCATTTAGTCTATATCCTAAAAGTGGTATTTCTGTGTATTTGGGTCAGAATTTTCTCTTGAAAATTTTTGCAATGAGGAGAAAAGAGTTGGGTCAGCTATACAGATGTACTGTACAGACACAGTAATCCTAAGCTTCTCATTTTAGCTCAAGTTCTCTGCCACACAGAGGCTGTGAGCTGTACGCCATGAAGCAGGTGTAATAGGTATGGATACAGTCCCAGGGCAGCAAGGATAAGGGGGAAAGAAAGTGAAATAGGAAATGAGAAAAGGCCAGAAGAGGGAGATGTTAGTAGGATGGGCTGCAGTTGGCACAAGAGCCAATTGGGCACATCTCTTTCCAACGCCATGTCGAGTGACATCACATCAATTGCTCAGAATTAGCCCTAGTGGAAGGATTTATGCCATGGAAGTTAGCAAATGCTATAAATCAGGGCTATTTTTGCCTAGAGAGTCTGTTTTTAAACACTTACCAATACAGCAGTGGGTATTACCAAGCTGGCCACAGCTTCATAAGAAAATGCAGCTGGTGTGTTTGATGAGAAGATTTCACGGAGCAGTTCACTGGTGGGGAAGAAGGGAGAAAAAATTACGTGTCGGCTTCCCAATAACTACTGTCCCACAGTGCATGAAGGCCCCCACCTTCCAGACCCCGAAGTGCAGCCCCTTAGCTGAGTGCCGAAGTTGTGGAAGAGGTCAGAGCTTGTCAGTCCTGTTTATTTAAACTCTGAAGCTGTTCAACACGTGTGCTGGGAGCCTAGTTCAGAGTCCTGCCCTTCCTGTGAGTGAGACTGAGTGGGGTTGGGAGACAACACCACCAATAGCAGTGGGCCTCTCCATGAAGCACTTGACCAAGAGCCAGCAAGGCAGAAGGGGCTTGAGAGAATATGAGAAGGTGAATGAGGTGGGTGGGCTAGAACACTTTTCACTATGGAATATATATTTTTTTCTGTTAGATCATTTTTATTTTATAGGGAATCAAATGTTCATGTCTTAAATATTCATCAACACTAGGTACCTCAATACTGAGGTCATATAAAGCATAAAAAGTCTAAGTAATGGCATTGTACTATATCATGGAGTTAACTTAATGATAGTGTTTTTTTAATTAAATCATAGCTGTGTACATTAATGCATTTATGGGGTACAGTGTGCTGCTTATATATACAATTTGAAATATTTACAACAAACTGGTTAACATAGCCTTCACCACACTTTCTTAATTATTGTGTTAAGACATTTATACGAGAGCCTCTACCAAACTTCTTACTGTCTTCAAACAATGCAAAATAGATGATCAAAATTCTGTTCGGTCAGAGAGAAAGAAGCAGCAGGGGTTCTAACTGTTCAGCGACCTCGTGAAAACTGGATGCGTCATACACCACTTCTGACCGTCCATCTATCTTTTCTTTGACACAAGCTTGATGGTGCTTACATTTTAACATTAGCATATCCTAATTAATTGTCAAATACCAACCATTATAATTCAAGGAAGGCCAAACAATGCAGAGAATTACTTATTCATCTGGAAAGGTCAGCCCAATTATAGTAGATAAAGGCTTGGACTGTCTTCTGTCTGAAGTTAACGGCAGGTATCTGCCATTCCACACATTCAATAAAAATACTCGTCCATGTGCCAGACATGCAAAAATGCTAAGAAAATTAGTTCAAGCCTTTACCCTTGAGGAATTCATGGTTCAATATGGGGGAGAAAGACATGTAAATAAATCAACTTAATGCAGCAAGATAAGGAGAAGGCCTATGCTAATTTGATGCCATGTTTTCTCAAATGAGATGGCAAAGCAATACTTAATTTCCTATACAGAATATAGAATTTATTCTGCAGGAAGGTATTATGAATCCTTAGCAGTTTGGAAAATGGTCTTCTCATCCTTTTTATTTCTCTTTTTAGACAGAGTATCACTCTGTTACCCAGGTTTGGGGGCCATAGTGTCAGCCTAGCTCATAAAACCCTCATACTCCTAGGCTCAAGGCATCCTCCTGCCTCAGCCTCCTGAGTAGCTGGGGCTACAGGTGCCCACCACAATGCCTGGCTAATTTTTTTTTCTATTTTTAGTAGAGATAGGGTCTCACGGTTGCTCAGGCTGGTCTCAAACTTCTGAACTCAAGGGATCTACCCACCTTGGCCTCCCAGAGTGCTAGGATTACAGGCATGAGAAACCGCACCTGGCCTGATCGTCTCAAGCATTGCTTATAACGCCTGCGCTGCATAGTGAAACACTGGGTTCGGTGCTGGAGTCCACCCTGAAGCAGACCATATTTCATCGGCTCTGACTGCACGGACAGACAGAACCACTTACTTTGTGTGGTTAACAAGCCCGCTGCATGTATACATTCAGTCCCTCACAGGACCCCATGTGTAGGCACTATTATCTTTCTTATTTTACAGATGAGGAAACTAAGGCTTAAGGTGGTTGTGATATATAACACTTACATATTATAGTAAGCGGCATAGTGAGCGCTGGTCTGAGATCACTATGGTGATGGTTATCCAATGTCCCTGTGGTCTGTGGATCAACTGCCTATTTGTAAAGTATTACTGATCAGTGATGAGATAGGAGCTTGCACCAGAATGTAAATTAACTATGTCATTAAGCGCATTGTTTGTGATTTATCTTACTTTTCTTGGTATGAAGATTTTCTCAACAAAGGAAGCACGGCATTGATTCACATTCCAGTGCAAGCTTCTTGTCTTGAATCAGCACTACACTAAGACTCCTAGAAACAGAGTACCTTAGACAACTGTCAAGCCTTTCTTCTTTCACATCTCTGGAGGAAGAGTAGTAAAATGCACTTAGTTGGTTTTGAGACAGAAGCAACTGGGAGGCCACCAGCTCCTACTGTAGGGAATCTGTTCTAAAATTTCCAAATCTGCTACTCTGGTTGAATATGCATCTTCCTGCCTCCCAAAGAAGCATACATTTTAGAGGGAATTGCCAGCCTTAAAATTGGCCAGGGAATTTTTTGTAATGGTATTATTGGCCAAGCTCTTTAGCACTTTGTGACTACTTTACACCTACGACACATCCTTTTGGCCACTTCAGTGCCCAAGACAACAGAAGTGATCTGCACAAGCCCTCCCTTTCTGTGGGCACGTGCCAGAATCCATTCCTGTGTTCAAGGGCTTCACTAATTATTTCTTTTCCTCATATGATTTTCTGTCCTCATTTAATAAGATTTCTAAACATGTGCCTACTCCATAATCCAGCAATTCCAAGAGAAATGAGTGTAAGTGCTCAGAATATATATATATACATATATATGTATATATATATACATATATATGTATATATATATACATACATATATATATGTATATATATATACATATATATATACGTATAAGAATGTCTATAGCAACTTTATTCACAATAGCCCCAAACTGGAAATGACTCCATTGCCCATCAACAGGAGAATGGATAAATAAGTAGCTGTTTATAGTATATTTAAACACATTCGTCCTATGGACTACTATACAGCAATTGTAAAGAAAAAAGGCATGGTACATACACAACATGATGGCTTTAAGATGTAATGATGAGTGCAAGTCGCCATCTAGGCACAGAGTACATATACTGTATGATTCTGCTTCCATGAAGTTAAAGAGCTGGCAAAATGATCTATGGCAATGGAATTCAGAATAGTGGTAACTTTTGAGGCACTGGGGGTGGGTACAGATGGGCAGGTGGCACAAAGGAACCTTTTGGAGGCCTGGAAATGTTTTATATTTGGATCTAGAAACTTCAGTGAAGAGGAATCTTTCTCAAACAGTACCTAAGAGATGGGAGATGTTTAAAGAATTTGGGGCTTCAGTTAAACTCAAAGTGTACACATCTATTGACCCAGCAATTCACTTCTAGAAATTTCTTCTAAAGAAATAATCATGGATATGCGCAAAGACATAGCATCAACATATTTGGAGAGCCCCTTTGCAGTTGGAAGCAATCAAAACAACCTAAATTTTCCACAATAGAGATTTGGTTAAGGAAATTATCAGACAGTCATATAATGAACTACTAGGTAGAAATAAATGTTGAGGTTGTAGAGAATTTTTCACGTATTTTCAACAGTGAACATTTATTACTCATGTCATCAGAAAAACACTAAAAACAAAGTCTGTAGGTTTCCATCAATATGAAAATGTAAATGAGGTTATTAGGCAAAAACAAATTGTATCGTTGTTTGTGACAACATGTAAATCCATCAGCCAAATCTCAATGGGCGAATTAAGCCACTCTGAAACCAATGATTACACCCCGAGTGACCTCACAGTAGAATGCCTTCACCAGCTGTGAATAATAATAAATATGCAGCCCGGCGGCAATAATTCTCCACTGTAGGAACCTTAAGTTGAACACAATGCTTAGTTACAAAACATCCATGATTCTGCACCTGCCATCACTTATGGAACTTCTTGATGGAGATTAAATAAGATCACAACTTGGCTTCGAACCAAGATTTTTTTCCCCTTTGTCCCTTTTACCTCAAAGAAGTGGCCCATTAAACCGAAGTAAAATTCTACTACTCTATGAAGTTTCATAAAATAGAGGTTTGCTGGTATCAGGAGTTGGGAGTCTGTATTGTCCATTCCTTTCACTCATCGCTGCTTACAGACATGAAGAGACATACCTTTTTCCCTTTAAGAAAAGTATGAGCATAGGGATATCAGCTGTACCAACACCAACTTCACTGGCAGCGTATTTTAACAACTCCAGCTTAATTTTCACTGATGCCATAGCATCCTGAAGTTATCAGATAAAACCATGCCTGTGTGCTTTGCTACAAAATCCCTGCAAGGGATAGCTGTAGGCAGTTGGATTTTTTTTTTCCAGAGGGAGAAAGGTATCTATAGTAACTATTTTTATCCACTAACATTATAATTTCATGTTGGTTAAAACTGCCTACAGCTTTATTGGTAATAGCCGGCTATTAAGGGAATCCTTGAGAATACTATTCTAGAAGCCCGGGCCTCTCCTTTCTTCCTTTACCTGCTAAGTAGTCATTAAAAGAAAATTACGCAGGCACGATAAACCAGTTAAAAATTACACGGCTTTCTGAGCCCTTGTTTTAGCTGCTGATGGGTGATTTGTTTTAATGTACCTCACTTTTTTTTTGTAAAACAGACTTTTCCGAGGCTGCACACACCAAAAATTGCATAATATTGTGATAATGATATTGTATATTCTACTTTTTAAAAATACAGCATATTGGTGATCCCATCACTAGCCCTCAAAGCCTCTAGGTTGGGGGATGAGTGTGACTACAAGCTGTCTGGACTGGAGATGTGGGGAAAGAATAGATGGGGGCTACTGGCTGCTGCCCCCACTGAATGTCCGTGGAGTTTATGTGTGTGCACGTGCATATTATGCGTGTTGGTGTGTTGGTGAGAATGGGGTAGGCAGTGACAGAGGTTGACCAGAAAACGCTTGATGATCAGTTGGCAAATTGTGATTAATACAAGTATACTAGAAACTCTGGTCTGCCAAAAAAAAAAAAAAAAAAAAAATCTAAACCACTGTCCAGCGAACATCTTCTGTAAAGAGCTATGTATTAGTTTCCTAGGGCTGCCATTGACAAATTACCAAACTCGGTGGCTTACAACACAGCTATTTATTCTCTCACAGTTCTGGAGACCATTAAGTCTACAATGAAGGTGTTGGCTGGGTCAGACTCCCTCTGAAGGCTCTAAGGGAGACTCCTTCCTCTCCTAGCTCCTGGGGGTTCCAGGCATTCTCTGGCTTGTGGTCACATCACTCCAATCTCTGCCTTGGTCTTCACGTGGCCTTCTCGCCTCTCCTGTATCTGGGTCTTCTCTTCTGTCTCTTATAATGACATTTGTCACTGAATCTGGGGCCCACCCAGATAATCCAGGAGGATCTCCTTTTGAGAGCCTTAGTTTAATCATATTTGCAAAGACCCTATTTCCAAATAAAGTCATATTAATCGTTCTGGGTGTTAGGACATGGACATGTGTTCCTGAGGGTCACGATTAAACTTGCCCCAGGTCAGATGATAAATATTTGAGGCTTCGTGGTCTGTAAGGTCTCTTGCAACCAATTAACTCTGCTGTTGTAGAGCAAACGAAGCTGTGTGCACAATATGTTCACAAATGGATGTGACTGTATTCCAATATGACTTTATTTACAAAAACAGCTGGTGGGCCAGATTTGGCTTTTGACTTGTAGTTTATCTTGTTTAAAGCACTTTTCTGGAACTCATGACCTGAACAGTCTAGTCCCATCTGGAAATTCTGACGTTATGTTAACTGTTCCTGGGAATAAAGCCTCAGTTAAAGTGAAACAAATTTACCTAATGCCCTTTGAACAGGTTTTCCTGGCTTCCCATTTTTTTTTTTTTTTGCCCAGCAAATGCCCACTTGCCTCTTGTAAATTTTGCCTGGCAATGGAGTGAGTGTGCAATGTGAGTCACCTTTTTATAGAGTATCTCAAAATTTAGGAATGTAGACAGTTGATGGCATTTTTTTTTTTTTGCAGTTTTTGGCCAGGGCTGGGTTTGAACCCTCCGCCTCCCGCATATGGGGCCGGTGCCCTACTCCTTTGAGCCACAGGTACTGCCCCCAGTTGATGGCATTTTTTAAGGAATAAGATGCAGGTGTTTTTCACTTTGCTTTACGCCCTCATTCCTATAATCCAGTATTTGCCTTGAGCATGCCAGATAAATACAGTTGAAGTTGAATTTCAGATAAACAATGAATACATTTTCATTATAAGTACTTCCCAAATATTTCACGGGGTATACTTAACACTAAAAAATGTATTTCTTATTTATTTGAAATTTAAATTTGACTAGGTATCCTGTATTTTTATTTGCTAAATCTGAAAGCCATGAGTATTTCTTATTTTTGTAAGCACAAACAAAGTGGCAGTAAGAAAAAAAAATAAAGGCTCCACACCTGTGGCTCAAGTGGCTAAGGCACCAGCCACATACACCTAAGGTGGCGGGTTCAAATCCAGCCCAGACCCACCAAACAACAATGACGGCTACAACCAAAAAATAGCCAGCCACTGTGGCCGGCGCCTGTGGTCCCAGCTACTTGGGAGGCTGGGGCAGGAGACTTGCTTGAGCCCAGGAGTTGGAGGTTGCTGTGAGCTGTGATGCCATGGCACTCTACCCAGGGGGATAGCTTGAGGCTCTGTCTCAAAAAAAAAAAAAAAAAAGAAAAGAAATAAAATGTAAGGTGTTGTCATTATGTGTTCACACTCAGCTGAAATTATAGTGCAAATTCAGTCATACGCAATACATAAATGGGTAGGACTGAGCTCTAATAAAACTTTATTTACAACACCAATAGCTTCCAAGACTTGGCTCATGGCCTGTAATTTACCAACCCCTCGTATAGATGATCCAGAATCTATTTATATTATCCTTACAGATGACAATCGATAACACAAAATTAAATGATTCTTAGGGACCCCAGAGAATATATCTCTCCTAAAGGATTTGCTTCATTCGATACAATATTGCGAAGTTTCCAATAGTGCTGCACACGAACTCTTTAAATTCCTTCATTGTTAATTACTACATTTTCTAGCTAGCTGTGGTTGGTTTGAAGAAAAGCTATTGACTGTATATGAGGTCAGACAATTAAGTTAGCAAACTTGTCTGAGAAGAAGCGCTACATACCTCCTTGCTGAATATCACTATGGTCACCTTTGAAGTCCTCCCCTTGGGAAGCTATGCACCAACACCAGCACCTAGTCCACCCTTTAAAGCCATTTGGGAACTTTGTTTTCTGGAATGGCCGTAAGAGCTATTGTCACAGGAGGTCTGACAATTAAGTTCAGTAACTCATCCTAGAAAAACTGCTGTGAAGGGTGGACTAGGCCCCTGGCAGCAGTGCATAGCTTCCCAGGGGAAGTACTTCACAGGTGTTTATAGTGATACTCAGCAAGGAGGTACGTAACACTTTTTCTCAGATGGGTTCCCTAATTTAGTTGTCCTGCCTTGTATGTTGATATTACATCTGGCTTACTTACTGAACTCTAATGTTCTATAAGGGTTTGAGTTGATTAAATTGTTTTTTTTTTTCTAGGTGAATAATAATATAAACTGAAAATAATGAGAGTTTCTGATATTCACATATCTTTTTTTTTTCTTGTCTAAATGCACAGGCCAGGAACCCCAGAATAATGTTGACTGATGGGTGAAAACAGCCCAACTTGTCTTACTTATTTTTTAGCATTTTGTTTAGTTTTGTTCCCATTGCATTGACTGTATTATAGTTTTATAAAAATTATTTTGCTTCTGCTTTTTATAGGAAGCAGAAATCAGGGGCGCAAAATTGTAACATATTAAGGACTTTGGATCTAAGTCCTAACACCAGTGGCAGTGACTTATTAAAAATCCTGGCGCTGGACCAATTTAATTTGCTGAAGGGCATATAAAACTCTTAGGTTGCCAATGAAATATGAAAAACTCATTGTTATACCAATCACTAGCAAGGGGTATGGCTTTTGGCTTAAAGAAATCATTAGGGACCATTGGATGATGTAGTCAATTAGCATGGCTCTCCAGAATGACTGGCTTCTGGATTCTGAGTCAAGCATTACTTTAATTTCATGATCAGTGCATACTGTAGATGGGGTTACTTCTGCAATCTTAAATGCCAGTTATTAAACTATTGTTACCCAGCTCCAAACCTGCCCTTTATGCTCTGCTCTGTGATGCCAGGGCTGGGAGTCTGCAGTATTTCTTCTCTGCCAGCTGATCCCTATTAGGTTCTGTCACTAGGGGGCGCCAGAAGTGGACTGTATGGCTAGAAGAGAGGGATTTGGGTTTTCCAGTTTCCTCTTTGCTTCCTCTGGACTTCCTGTTGGATTCCTGCTGCATATTGTTATCATCCCAGCCTCATCTTTACTCTGGCTATGGCCAGGCCACCCTGTAGCTGAAGGTAAATTTAACTTACCCTTTTTTCAACACTTGCAGAACCAGCTTCATTGCATTACACCAACACCCAGAGACACCAACACGCACCAAGCAGTGTGCCTTTCGCAGGGCTCAGAGTTCTAACTCTATGGGCCCCTCCTCCCCCAAGTTCCTAAAATTTTACGAACCCAATTTCTTCTCTTTGTTCTCCCAGGGGTATCTACCATTTTCCTGCAAGTTCCACTTCTACCCTACTGTAATGTGTTCTGTTTTAGCCTTTTCAGTTATGTAGTTAATACTTTATGATTCTTTATATCAAATTCTCTACAGCATTCTACCCAGGATGACAAAGTGAGACTCTGCTCAAAAAAAAATAAATAAAAATAAAAAATAAAATTACTGCTGTGATTTCTGTCTCTTGACTGATACGTAGCTGCAGCCCAAGATTTTCTTCCTGGCTATGTGGATTCATGTTAGCTCCCGTAGGGCTTTTCTTGACATTGCCCCTCTTTTTGGAGGATCCTTTTACTTTTTTGAGAGCATAATGTTATAGGTGAGAATCATGAGTGGCCCATGACGAGGCTATACACATATGTACATGTGTATATATTTGTTTATACATACAGATGATCCCTGACTTAGGATTTCTTCACTTTATGATGATGTGAAAGCAACGTGTTGTACTTAGTAGAGACCATACTTTGCTGTTTGAATTTTAATCTTTTCCAGGGTTTAACAATATGCAGTAGGATTCTTTCTTGCCATGCTGGGTAGCTCTTGGTCTGCCATATGACCATGAGGGTAAACAACCATGGGATTTCAACACTTTATTATAAAACAGCCTTTGTGTTAGATGATTTTGCTCAACTGTAGGCTAATGTAAGTGTAAGTGTTCTGAATATGTTTAAGGTGGCTAGGCTCAACTGTGATTTCAGTAACTCAGGCGTATTAAATGCATTTTTCACTTGGTATATTTTCAATTTATGATGGGTTTACTGGAACAGTACCCCATCGTAAGTCAAGGAGCATCTGCATGTACATACATATCGCCTTTAAAAAATTAGTTTCATTTGTACCAAGTTCTTTTCATTGCCTTTAAGACTGTTCTGCCTTTTAGAGACTTGAAATTCAAATGATATTTTATAAAGTGCCACTGTTCACAGTAATTGGAAAGCAAAACCAGTTTGAGCGCTAATAAATATCAAAATTTTCAGAGTATGAAACTCAAAGACCACTTTCACCAAAGTAATTAAGTTTTGTCCACCAGAGCGTGTTATCTGAGGAAAGAGGAAAATGAAGATTCAGGGCAGGACACATATTAGTGATGAAGGCGGCAGAATGTGAGAGGTGAGTCAGAGAATTTCTTCTTACATGTGGAAGTAAGAGATCTTATATGTATCATTGTCAATGTATCTAATAATTAATATATTGAGCAAAATCAGCTTTGTGTGAAAAAGAAATTGTTTCCCCCCCGACAGGGTCAGGAGTATGGAGAAGTCATTGAAAAATAGCTCTATTAAGTTGGGTGAGAGGGAAACATCAGCACCTTACTGGGTGTTCCCAACTTACCTCAGGCACTATGACATAGGATGCTTGTAAAGACTTGGCATTGAGAGGAGTCAATACTTACAACAAGTTTAGGGTTCTGGAGGAAACCCAGCACATACTTAAGCTTACGATGAAGAGGCATTCTCTTCCTCCTGTTCACTGATACAGCATCTAATCCTATTCATCTAGTGCCTCCTAATTCTCAAGGTCATAAAGACTTTAAATTGGGTGAGAGGACCTAGAAAATTCCATGCACTTTTAATAGTTTATAATAGTTAGTTTAGGATAGTTTATACTTGTTAGTGATTCAATTAAACTCAACAAGCCTTTTAGATAGATAGATAGATAGATAGATAGATAGATAGATAGATAGATAGATATGTGTATATATAAAACTCCTACCTTCTCTTTCTAGCCACCCATCTATCCATCCATCCATCCCAGACAATGAGCTAGGCATAGAGACTCCCCTCCCAAGTTGTATATCCTCATCCTCTTGTCCACTTCCTCACACTTTGCATGTAGTTTCAGGAATAAAGTGGAACATAAATTCTACATGGAAACACAAATACTTTACAAAAAGTATTTCAGAGTAAGCTATTCCTCATCTTATGAGGCAGTGTTTAAAACCAAGGTGAAAAAAAGAAAGGACTTAATTTTTGTCCAAACTCCACTATGTTCCCCCCCACCAGAACCTTTAGCTTATGCCTAGAACAATTGTGCCCAGAACGCTCTTCCACCAACCACTTCTTTGCCTGGCCAGCAATTATTCATGCCTTAAGATACCATCCACCCTGAGTTTTTCTTTTAGCACATTTCACCTCGTGTTAAGTATTCTGTCTCCACTTAGAGACCAAGTCAAGGACTTTGTCTGACTTGATTTTATGTCTCCTGTGATTATCTGAACACCTGGCACACAACAGGTGTTCAGTAAGTATTTCCTGTTTTGAACAAATTCACTGGCAAGTTGGGGATTAAGACATGCTAACATGAGAATGTCATCGGAGTTTTCTGTCTTTTCTTCTGTTTGATACAGACGATTTAAACATATACGAAGAGTGAGCCCATACGTAGTCTTTGCTTTATTCAACTTTTTCCTTCCCGATCTCTTGTCAGTGCCTGTTCACTGTCTTTGTAGACAATCAACAAATATGTGGGCTGCAATTTTTCATTTCCACCACCTCGCTGTCAATTGTTCCTTTTTTCAATCATATTCCAACATGAGTACTTTTATTTCCCTAAAGCAAATATCTTGCACTGTATAATGAAATAGACTGTTCAAGGCTCTTTCTCACCTAGTGGTCCAAGCCTTTATTCACGTTCATTTTTTGAATTTCAACAGGTTCCCAGAAACAACTGCCAATGCTCCCTTCTGTGACAGAGCGAAACCGTCAGTGCAGTTTGAAACCTGCCGACTGTGTGTGGAGCACGATTTCTAGTGTCAAAAAAGCAAGAAATAGAAATGCATTGAGCTGAGTTCAATCAATATTTCTGACTTTTATGGAAGCAAAGGGGTTGGTAAGAACTCATATGTTTCCTTTGGCTGCAGGAGGGTTTTTTCCTACATCGCCTTTGTTCAAATTAGTATCAGCAGCTAGTACTTTCACAGGAGAGGAAAGGACTGGCAAGCCGGCAGCTAGAATAAACAAAAGCAATGACAGTCTCAGGGGGAAAGTGGAAACATGGTAACTCCACGGTCTGCTTTATGCTCCTTAAGAGCTATACAGCAAGCAAGTGGCACGTCTCACAGGATACGTTTATTGTTAGATGTTCATCTTCAAATTCAAGGCTACCCATTTCTATCCATACATACAACTCAAAGGGTAAGGAGCAGGTCTAAAGCACAGCCTTGAATTCTGAATTTAATGTATGGTAAAGCTATTCAGAAATAAATGTGGCTATTCTACTCCTCTGGTACTTATGTAAAAAAAGATGGAAAGAATGTAATCCCGGAGGAAAATATTTGGTGATTTTTAAGACATATTAGCCTTTGTCTTAAAGTGGAAAACATTTTTAAACACAAAGTTAAAGCATAGGGAGTAACAGCCCTTTGTACCTATATCAAGGTTAAACAGAATGTTTTACTTTTTTATCCCTTTTTAAAAAGTGGATGCCTTTTTATCCCTTTTTAAGTGAGGCGATGGTTATGTTAATCAGCTTGATTTAAGCCTTCCACATTGTATATCAAAACACTACATTGTGCCCCAGAAATGTATAGTTAGGATTTAGTAAAAACTAAGTTAAAAAGAGAAATAAAAAATAAAAATAGTGTTCCAGATATAGCTATAACCACTCCAGCTTTTTCCTTTCCTCTTGAAGTTCGTATGTTTTTAACTTTAGCCATGTAAGCATATATCATTGGCAAATTATATGATTATTTTATCTTTTTTTTATAGGTGATACTGTGTGCCTGGCTCCTTTCATTCCCCAGGTAGTTCTTTAGCTTTGTTCAGGCCAATATAGGCAGACCCAGTGCATACCTCTTCACTATTTATGAGACCTATATCTGAATACCACAGTTATCAATTATTTTCTCGAGGGATAGTTAGGGTATTGCTAATGGTTCACTAAGTTATCACATATTCATCTTCTTGGGCACATCTACAAAAGTTCCTAGAAATGAAATTATTTAGTTGACGTGTATGTTGATCTGAATATTAACTTTTGCACAAATGTTGCTCAGAGTGAACCAACGTACAGTCTATTATCTTTTGAGTTCCAGATTCTCTATGTTCAGTTTTTGGCCAACATCTGGTGCTTTTTGACTTAATAATTGTTTGCATCTCCCGCATTATAAATGAGGCTTTTTGCATGAATTTTTGCCTTGAATAAATTGAAGACCTGTCTCCAGTTCCTGCAGGCATGGTAAAACCCATATCCCCAGCTCACCAAGACTGAAAACCTTCTTACCCACCAGCCAGTCTGATTTTTACCACTCCAGTTATAATTCCCATCATAGGGATACAGAGAAACATATGAAATTAGTTTATGTTATTTTATCTATATAAAATTAAGCATTATTAATACTTTATATAAATTTTGACACTGGCATACTCATTCAGTCATATGTCAGATGGCCACAGTCAGCCCATAAGACATCCCGAAGGAATAAGGGGACTATCAAAATGTAAAGGGGTTGATCTTTTATTCAGCATTGGCACTTTGTGACATGCAGTTTATATATAACAGCAGTAGTCCCCAGCCATTTAGGTACCAGGGTCCGATTTCATGGAAGAGAATTTTTCCACAGGTCAGAGGGAGAGGATGGTTTCAGAATGATTCAAGTACGTTCCATCTCCATCTCAGACCATCGGGCATTAGATTCTCATAAGGAGCACACAACCTAGATCCCTCATGTGCACGGTTTACTGTAGGGTTCAAGCTCTTATGAGAATCTAATGCCTCTGCTTATCTGACAGGAGTTGGGGCTCAGGCAGTGATACCAGCGATGGGGAGAGGCTGTAAATACAGATGAAGCCTCACTCACTTACCTGAAGCTCACCTCCTGCTGTGTAACCCAGTTCCTAACAGGCCACAGACCAATACTAGCCCATGGTCCAGGAATTGGGGATCACAGTACTATAGGATTTCATTGATTTTTCTTTTATAGAAATAAAACATTTAAACAGTAGAATCTTTATAAAGCATGTAACATTCCATTGTTTTTTTGCCATAGAATTATCTCTTTATCTCGTGGCAAAGTACTGAAATGTATTATTAACTTAAACATTACTTGTATTTTTCTTCCATAGAAAAACTAATGTTGTAATTTTCTGGCAAAGAATAGAAGTTTTGAATGATGATAAGGGGCTGTCAATAGTTGGCTACTTAGCAGGCAAAAAATTGATATCCCAATGTGTCTCTTCAAAATAAATATTAACATTTTAGAAAAATGTGCAAAAGTAACTGATTTGCCAAAGATATTTTATAGAGAGAACATTTTCAAATAAATGTTTGGGAAAATTTCCAGCATTATGTAATTTTGTTAACCAAAGTGATTTATCGCTTGTAAAAAGTTATCATAAATATATACAGAAACACTTTGAAATTATATTTTTTAAGCTGAAAAAAAATCTTTCAAATGCAAAGGTTTTACTGGCTTTTGAACCCAGTGAAATATATTTAAAAGCAGTTGTTTCATAAATTGGCAAGAATGACTGATTTGTATCATGGAAAATTGAATTGATAAGCAAATTTCAACAAAAACTTGGGCATAAATGGTGAGTGACCTCATTTCAAAAATGAGGTTCATGAATCAGCAGCAGAGGACAATGAAGCCTTTCTTCTAAAAGGTGGCTATGGATCTTACAGTGCAGAAGCTTTTGCTATTACTCTCTGTAGTTGGAGATCTAAGAAGCATATTGTCATGGTCACCACACCTGGACACTAGATGAACTTGCCAAGTTCTCTGCCTACCAGGACAAGTTTGCCAGCACCAGCCTGCCTCGGCATCTTCCGTACCTAGACTCCAGCCTCCCTACCCCCAGTTTCTGAGTATGGAGGGAGATCTGAACGCCACACAGCCCATCACCAGGAAAGCTAAGAAAACATGTTATTGACCTGCGGGATCGGGGGAGAGAAATGGGAGGCTGAACGGAGGTAGAAAAATACACAGTTTCATTGAGACTTGTGTGAAATAGAATTTTTCAAATGCTTTCCTCTTCCTTGTATTTCATCACGTGCAGGGTTTATAAGCAAGTATTATTTGCACAATGAAAGGCCCAAGTGTTCGTACAGGTAAAATTCGTCTTTTTTAAACAAACACTCCTTTATAGCACAGTGGGCTATTTTCCAAATCCTTGCCCAAATACCATGCTAGAAATGAAGAATGTGTTTCTGCTGGGAAAATGTTCTGTTTGGTGCTACATCCCACGGCTAAATTTTTATTAAATTTTATCCCACGGGGTATGCTCTAATTGGCTCCCATGCAAATTTCCTCATTCTAACTTCATTTTATTGATTAATGACTCCCAGTTGCAATTTCATTATCAAATGTGCTGATATGAGACTTAAAAAAATACATGGGGTTTCCCAACTTTTAGAAACAATAAGATAGTTCCTCACAAGTATACTGGATTTCCTACTATTAAAAAAAAAAAGTATTTAGGGATGTCTTTTATTTTCAAAAGTGAATTTATTTTAAAGCTTTATTTGTAACAATTGCTTGGTCCTTAAGAGAATCAAAGAAAAATAAAGGTTTATAAAAGCAAAGGCCTAAATTAAAGAATAGCTACACTTATGTTTCTTTCTTTTATCAAGCATAGGATAGTACTGGGCTAACCCCATACGATTCTATTAACCTAGTAATGCAACCCTATAACACTATCCTAAACTATACTATACTATATGGACCCAGAAAGGTGCCTGTAATAATTATATTAGTTAATATAATGCTAGCTGCTAAAACAAATAATGTTTGAACTCTCAAAGGTATTGAAATTAGATATTTTTTTCCTCATAGACAATCCAGCTGATAAGCAAAAAGAAACCTAGCACAGTGGTATCATAGTTGAGAATGTACAGCAATATGTGGATTCCAAACTTCAGTTCTAATATTTAATAACTGTGCAGCCTTTGGCATGTTACTCTAACTGTCTAGTCACAGGTTGGCAGAGACTGAGACAAAAGCTAACTTAATGTAGGATCCAGGAACAGAAAAAGGACATTAGCGGGGGACACAGAAGTCACAAAAGTGCTATGGGTTAGTTAACAGCATTGTAGTGATGTTGACTTCCTGGTTTCAACAAGTGTCCCGTGGTTGTGCAAAAGGCGCCATGACTATGCAAAAATTAGGGGAAACTGAGTGAAATTGGGGAGTCTCTGTACTGTAGCTCTTCTCTAAGTCTAAAATGTCATAAAAGTAAAAAGCTAAAATAATTAAAAGACCTTTTTGTAGCAGCATTTTGTCTGACACTGGCATTGTCATCTGGTGGCAATGTTGTGGGGGTGATCACCTAACCTCTGGCACTTAAATCTAATTATTGATTAGTTCACAACAAGTGGCCTAAATTAATCTGGTGTTTCCAACCTTTGCAGCTCTTTACTCAGATGTGGAAAGTTCATCAAAACGTGTAAAAGAAAAAGGGTGGGCAGGAGAAAAATTTGAGAAGGGAGAAATGATGGGCAACCCCTGTTCCCTCAAATCTCCCTTTTGAGAGTTGGTACAGAGGACACATTTTCTTTCATGGCAGGGATTAGATTTCATCTTAGTTTGTTCAGGCTGCTATAACAAAATACCTTAGACTGAGTCATTTATAAACACATAATAGAAATTTACTTCCACAGGCTGGGAAATCAGAAATCAAGGTGCTGGCAGATTTGGTGCCTGGCGAGAGCTTCTCCCTGCTTTAGAGGTGGTTCCCTGTTGCTATGTCCTTACATGGCAAAAGGGACAAATGCTGTGTCCTCACACAGGAAGGGCCAGAAGCTCTGAGGCCTTTATATAAGGGTGTTAAGTCCACTTGTGAGGGCAGAACCCCCATGACTTAATCACTTCTCCAAAGACCCTACTTCCTAAAATAGTCCCCTTAGGGTTTAAGTTTCAACCTGTGCATTTTGGAGGAACACATACATTCAAACTGTAACATTTGAACTTGATGTTAAAATCACCATTGACCACACAGAAAAACCCAACCCTGTATTCACCTTGGAGACGCTCGGAAAAGACACCTCCATGTTCATAGCTTAAGGTATCTGACATGGCTGGTGATTTGTATACCAACAATCCCTGAGTTACAGATATCTGACTTACATACAACTTGCATTTGTGAAGAAAGGCTATTACAGTAAGTCCCCAAGATGTTCAGTAATGTCCCCTTACAAATGGAGGCTTTCATAAGTAATAGGTAAATGTACCTGTTTCAACCTTCACACAGATTCAACTTAAGAACAAACCTATAGAACTTATTTCATTCATAACCCGGCACTGCCTGTAGTTCTTTTTCCCTTTTTCTGTTGTGCCATCTACCTTGCTTGTTCTGAAGATCTGGGCTCGAGGGTGCTGCCTGAGTTTCCCTGGTGCCATTGTTGTGTGGCTTTCAGCAGGGCAATGGGAAGGGAGAAGCAGAAGGAAGTAATTGCTTTCTCTTATGTCTTGACAGAGCGACAGATCTATTCTCTGCACTTGTCCTTGTGAGGCATCTCCAAACTGTGTAGCTGTGGCGTGAGATTCACCTGACAGCATAGTAAAGACTCCAGGGTGGTTGGAGTTTATCAGCACAAAATGAACTGACACGGAAGGGTGAGTAGGGGACGGGGGAAGGCAGATGGAGTACGAAGCTGGGCTGCGGGTTAACTGCTGCTCCACACCTCAGAGGTTTCTCTTCCCCTTCTGACCTTGAAAAATGAAGGGAACATTTCCTAACTACACTCTTTCCACATTGAGTGAGTGGTGCTTTCTGTCTCCAGGAATTGCCTTGAGGTGGGATTTTTGGGTCATTATCTGTGCCTCAGTTTCCTAATCTAGAAAATGCAGATGGCAAGGGGACTTATGTCAAGGTCTGTTGAGAGAAGTAAATGGGTTCAGACTTCTAAGGAAACCAGAACAGTGCCAGGCACCTTGTAACGCTCAATCAATATTAGCTTGTTGTTGTTCATGACAATGATGCCATTATTGCTCTTACAGCCCTATGTACGGAAGGAGCTTTTCAACTGGAAAGAATACAGGCTTTGCAGTCAGAAGACATGGGTCTGAATGCCAATTCCACCACTCATTAGTTCGTTGAGTGATTTGGGGCAAACTAAACCTCAGTGGTCTTAACTCTAGAGGGATGAGAGTTTCTTCTTTAGAGATATCAATAAAGTTTATGTGAGAAAAATGAAAGACCGTGATGCTCAATGTACGGTAACCATTATTTTTCCTAGCATTAAATTAGGGGGCAGCAGGATTTAGTGATGTTCTGAGTGTGGTCAGCTCAAAGGCCACATTGTGGCTGTAGATCCCTTTCTGTGATGGACCAGTAGATGGCCTCAGACCTAGACTGGAAAGTTGGAAGTGGAAAGATCTTGGAAATTATCCATTTTTCTTGTTTTAAACACTTCAAGCATATTATTGTTGGGTAGCAAGCCACACTCTAACTTCACTTAGGTGAACTTTCTAACCCAACTTTCTCCCAGCTTCTGAGATTAGGCTGAATCCAAGCAAACAATGACTGGCAAGGTGGTTGAAGTCATTTGGGATAATGCTAATAGAATTTGCCCAGCTGTGTTTGTTTACACAAGCTAACCATTGTTATTTAAAGATTGTTATCTGACAGCTTTGCAGTATACACACAAATAAAGAATGGAATTAGTATTTTGAAACTGGAAGCCAAGATTAGACCCTTTCTTGTATGATTTTATGCCAGGGGTTAGAAAACTACAGTCTTACTGGCCAAATGCATACCATTATTATGAATATAGCTACACTAGAATGCCATCTTGCCCATTTGTTTATGTATTGCCTATGGCTGCTGTGACACTAGAAGGCAGTTGTTCATAAGTTGCATCAGACACTATCATGATCTGCAAGGTCTAAAATGTTTACTATCTAGCCCATTATAAAAAACATTTGTGGACCCCTGGCCTATACAGTCTCAGTGCACAAACCAATATGGTAGACAATGTCATTGAACACACCACTTGATCATAGAGGTATCATAAAACGCGACGGACAGTAGGCTTAGAGAATTTTTTCTCAATACTTCCTAAAGAAAAAAAAAATGTCAGTTAGTAATTTTTGGGGTAAGATCAGTGCGATAAAAAGAAAATACAAAACACTTCAAACACACTTGTCCATTTTGAACATCACAGAAATATTAGGAAAGTAGAACAAATATTTGCGAAGCATTTCATAGTCCTTGGGAAAAAAAGCTTCTATCAAGAAGCACGGAGAAGTAGGTAAATAGGCCATGTGTCATTTGCTTCAAAGTAAAGTGTCGAATGCCAGGAAAGTTATTCTTTCATAATTCTTTTGATTATGGAACATTAAAAGACAGCGGAAACTTAAAAGCATAATAGGATCGAGTAAATGTCAGGAAACCATTATGTCAGTCGAAAGAGAGGAGATGTCACTTTCACTAGTACCTTTCTTCTCCTCCAGTTCATATAGAACATTTAAAAAATGATTATCGTCATCAATTTATCTACTAAAAAGATGGTTAAATAAACAACATGATGTCATAAAGCTTTTGAAAAGGCTACCCCAAACCATTAGTCTTTCTCAGATAAGCTCAGAGTTACGTGTGAATTTGAGAGAGCAGAAACATTATTAGCCCTGGAAGGATAATGGTCATTTTTCTCTCCGGATGAGTTCAAACCCATATGATTTTGGTGACCTGTATAAAAGCTCTTGGTTTTCACTTAGATTGTAAAATGCTGCATTTTGTTCCCCCCCCAATCTTCTCATCCACACATTAATTAAATTTCCCAATAAGCTACATAAGGAAATTGGACTTACTATTGTAAACTAAAAATAAAAGTCCACCCCCTGCAAACTGAAGAGACCCCTGTCAGCCAAAGGGACTCAGGAAAAAAAAGCTAAAAACTGAGTTCCCAGCCATGGCAGGATGAGAGGTTTAAAGCACAATTACACATGCTTGTTTTCTTTTTATAAATATTCATGCCTCCTCCTATATCTTGTTAAATACGTATATTTAGCCACCACGCTCAGTATAAAATCCTGTTGCCTTTTGTTTTTCCCTTGAAACCTGTTTTCCTGGCTTGTGGCTGGAGCAATGTTTCCCAGCCTGTCAGAATGGGCACTGCAGGTTGATAACCCCTCAGGAGGAATAAAGCTCTCCTTTTTTTCCAAAGTATAAACATTTTTTTTTTTTAAGTTAACACCATCTAGTGTTGTGGCTGACAGATTGGGCTCTGGAGTCAGGTGTCCCTGATACCACACAGAGATTTTTATGAAGCCTAATGTCCCGAGGCTCAATTTCTTGTCCGTCAAATGTATATAATAATAGCACTGCCTCATAAGGTTTTTGTGAGGATTAAATGAGATAAAGCATAAGAAGTCCTTGGAAAAGTATCTGGCTAGAGGAAGCGCTCGATACTTTTAATGGTTTGATTAAGCACTATCTTTAGCATCATTTTAACAGATTAAAATTAATAACATGGCCATATTTGTAGTAGGAAAATATAAAAAGTCGAGGAATATGTGTATATATTTATCTGTGTGTGTATAGGAGAGAGAGATCCTCTATTTAAACAGTTCCTCTAATTTTGTTCATTTTGACCAAATTTTTCAGCATTGAGGGCACGTTGGAGTCACCCACCCAGGGAGCTTTAAATATCCTGATGCCTAGGCCACAGCCCAGACCAATATGATCGAAATCTCTCGATGTAAGGGCTGAGGCATCCGATTTTTTAAACTTCCCTGATGAGCCACATGCACAACCAAGATTCAGAACCACTGATGTCAGGTGACCTTTAGTTTGAGAAATTAGTAGAATGTTGACTTGACAACATAGATCTTAACTGAGATACAAAATTCAATCCAACATCTCCATCTTCCCACAAACTCCCTGACGAAAAGAATAAGTGTAATTTTAAAATCCTGCTCTTTCATCCAACTTTCCTATCATTGAAAGGTCGCGCCAAATTTCTTTTTGTTTTTCCTCCTCACATACACTGAAGATCCAAGTCCCATCAGTGACACTTCTCGGAATATCTGGTAGTCACCTCTCCCTCCCTATTACTTCCGCCTCACCCAAGGTTCTGACCATTATCTTTTCTGTGTCAGACTGACCTGGTTATCTTGCAACTGTTCTCTGTGTCCCTGGTTTAACCCTTTTCAACCCCTCTGTCTTAGTTCAGGTTCCCCAGAAGCACACCTGGAAGAGACAAGGATTCAGGACTGAATAGTTCATTTGACAAGTAAACCAAGGAAATACCAGTAGGGCAGTGATTTTTAACCTGGAAGGATAGGGAGCAATTTATTACCTCATGGTCATGTGGCAATATCTGGAGGTATTTTTTTTTGTTGTTGTTGTTCTTATACCTTTGGGGCAGGGGAGAGTACCACTGGCATCAAATGGGTAGGGACTAGGATGTTGCAAACATCTTACAGCACACAGAACAGTCTTCCTCCCCAACCCAACATAGCAGACTCCAATTAGCAAGCTCCAAATGTCAACAGTGCTCATGTTGAGATACCATACAGTATACAGGTAGGGAAGTGAGACAGAGAAGAGAAGGAAGCCAAAGAAAGGTACAGTGTCAAGTTTGTTTGCACTGTGGGAAACTATAGCTCAGTCCTGTTTGAAAACTCTAGGAGGCTGTCTTGACCATATGTTCCAGAGTTATCCCCCAGGATTGTGGGAGCTGAAATATTTATACACAGACTCCTATAAGCTATCAATGACTGCTGCAACAGTGAGGGTGGGTGTAGGTTGCTTAATTCTCTCGTATTTCTAGTCTGCTGTGCACAAGAGCAGAAAAAGCATAGGGCTTCATCAGCCATATAAGGCTATGAGGCATTTAACTGGAAGTCCACAATAGCAAAGTCCAGAGGGAAATGGATAGGACACCATCTACTATAATATCTTCACATATATTCCAGAGAAATCACTGTAGAAGCTTAATCAGAATGTTCTTTCATTGGTTTTCTATCATCTTTAAGATAAGAACCAGGTTCCTTTAGGTGGTATGCCAGATCCTTCATTATTTAGCTGGTCTATCCTATTTCCCCTGAATCCTCTATAGAAACAGAAGTTGATTTTGTAACTCTGGGTTCCCCTATCTGACTTGCTTCTATAACAGTGATCCTCAATTTGGATGCACATTGGAATTACCTAGGGTGCTATCAAGAAATACTGATCCTGGGGTGTCACCTCCAGAGATTCTGATATAATTGACCTTGAGCTTGGCCATGAGACTTTTAACAGCTCCTCTGGCAATTCTAAGGTGTAGCCAAGGTTGAGAAATAACAAGTTAGAATGGCATTTCCTGGGGACAGGACTGTGTCATTCATCTTTGTATTCTCCCCATGACCTTTCTACGAGTGAATTTCATAATAAATGGATAACTGATGTTTGTTAAATGAGTATGATGAAAAGGACGGAAGAGGTAAGGATTGTGTGAAGAAAGCAAAGCTTAGAATCACCATTGGTTGAGCATCTACTATGTGCTAATATTCATTAGCACTTTCCTGCTTCGGTACTTTTAGTCATCATGGCAGCATTGTGTTGGTTCTGCTCTGCTTTTTCAGAGAAGAAAGCTCTGTTATATGCAGGTGTTATTTTGCTTTTTTTTTTTTCTAGAGGAGAAAACTTATCTTCAGAAAAGTTGAATAGACTTATCTGAGGTCACAGAGCAGAGTCATGACTCAAAACTTGACCTGCCCAACTTCAAAGACCAGGTCCTTTTCAACATGTATACATATCTCAAATAATAAATAGGAAGGGGGAACCCCATAAAATCTTGATTTCCTTCCTATGACAAGGCTCTGAAAATATTGTCTGGGAAATTCCCAGAAGTAGTAGAGAAATTGAAATCTTACCCTGTAGAAGGTCCTCATGGTTCTGGTACCATAAGTCATTCCTACTGACATTCCACATACGTGAAGGCAGAGATTGTATATTGAACATTAGTGTCATGGTAGACAATGGAAAATTAGAAACCACCATTTCCAACAGGAACAAATTCTGCATTACCGAGATTTATCATATGATCTTCAATGAGACTCAAGTCATTTTGTGCCATTGATTTTTCTTTCTCTCTCTCTCTCTCTTTTTTTTTTTTTTTGCAGTTTTTGGCCAGGGTTGGGCTTGAACCCATACCTCTTGTATATGGGGCCAGAACCCTACTCCTTAAGCCACAGGCACCACCCTGTGCCATTGATTTCTTATGGTTTGGGCCATGGCAAGCACTCGGATGATCCAGTAAGCAAGAAGGAGGGAAAAATCACTCTGTGGCTTCAAGCCTGTGAATCAGATAATGTAAATTAAAGCATCACCAAATAGCAACAAAATTTCAATGATAAGAATTCTGTTGAGTGTACCTAAATAAACATGTTGTTTCCTTTTCTAAATATTGGCTATTTTGGCTCACGCCTGTAATCCCAGTACTGTGGGAGGCTGAGGAAGGAGAATTGCTTGAGCTTAAGAGCTCGAGACTTGCCTGAGCAAGAATGAGACCCCAACTCCTAAAAAAATGGAAAAACCCAGCTGGGTGCCTTGGCTAGTGCCTGTAATCCTAGCAGCTTCGCAGGCTGAGGCAGCAGGATGCCCACAGCCCGAGTCTGAGGTTGCAGTGAGCTATGCCGCCATTGCACTCTGCTCAGGGCAGAGGGTGGGACTCTGTCTCCACAACAACAACAAATTAAAAACATGACAGTGACTGTGAGACTATGAGGCAGTTTATTGGAAGTCTACAGTAGTCAAGTCCAAAGGGACTTTCTGGCTCTTCCCATTTTGAAAATGTTGTTGAGAAAAATCTGTGCACATGCAATTAAAAAACAGTAGGTTTCAGGCAGTACCTATGGCTCAAAGGAGTGGGCCACCGACCCCATATGCTGGAGGTGGCAGGTTCAAACCCGGCTCCAGCCAAAAACTGCAGAAAAAAAAAAACCCAGAATGTTTCCATCAGTCTTAGCATTTACTTTTTCCCCATCCTATTTATGTACAGGAGTTGAGTAGAATAATTCAAGTCAAAGATATAAGCTTTAAATGTATTCAGTAGGTTACGAACTTCCACCTACTGTTCCATACACGTTGTGAAGGTAAGCAGCAATGATAGTATGCTGCCTTTAGTCTCACAGACTTATTGTGGTGCTCAAATAGAGACACTTTAACAATATAACCTGCCTACTAACTGTAATACCAGAAAACACTACCATACCTTTTAAACACAGAGATTTCTCCCCACTCATACCGCTAAGCTTTTCCTCCTACAAAATCTTAGAAATAAAGTCATGATATGTCTGACAGGGAATCAGAAATGCTATAGTCCATCTCTAAATTTCTGTGTCTCCTGACTTGCTGACAACCTTTTGATGATGTATGAAGTATGAAATCTGAAATGCCTGGTGGATTTCACAAATGCAGTGATGCGCTCAGTTTGGCCCACTTTCAGAGGAATATATGTGTGCCTGGGAGCTGCACGGGAATTTGATTTGTATGTGTAATTCAATAATGTTGTGTTTCAGAGAAAAAGACAAATATAAAGCTTTGTATTACTCTGACACTGTCATTAGCTCAATAAAATGAAAAATACGATGTCGAAAGTGTTCAAATATGATCAAGAAAATGGTAACTCTTGGGTCAATACATAACAATGTGTCCTATTTCAGTATTAATCTGTTCATCTGCAAGCCCCACATTTAAGGTTAATTGCCATGTGATTGCTGGCCCATTGTATTTTGAAATCCAAAGCCTTTCAGATCCAGTCGTCATAAATGTTGAGCTCTCAAATTAGTTTTTCAGCGAAGACCAAATTCTACCCATGTCTCTAGTTATGCCTATTTATGGTGCCAAAATCAAAAGACAAAAATGCTGTAAACAAGCAGTTGAGTCTCTCCCAGCACAAATGGAACACGGAGAACATTTATCATAACAGATATGAATAAATCCCTCTCCCAACTGTCTCAGGCAGGCAAGCCAAGAAATGTTTTACTTTCCAGTACTCAAATATCTGTGATTAGGTAGCATTTTTTTTTCTATTTCCCCAATCTGTATTTTTAATTTACTTTTTCACTGAGAGAAAAAAACATATATATTTAGGTAATATTAGCAATCAGTCATAAAGTTTCCAAAAATACTAATGCCAAAAAATCCTCGGAGACCTTTGTAGAAGGAATTCTGAATCAGATTTTTGAACATTAATTTTCCAAAGGAGAATGTGATTATGAATGCAGAAATCACTCTGTTGATTTGTGATACGTTAAGTCGATTATTTACATATAACTTATATTTCTGGCCCAATAAATTCTAGAGAAAAGTACACAGAACATCCAAGGTTGATCATTTGGGAACACTCATAATCAGTAAGAAAAGGAAAATATGGAATAAGGAAGATATTCAGAGAAAGGGGTTGGGAAGCAAGGGATTTGGATTCCATTCCTCTACTTGGGAGTTCTGTGAAGAAGAGGGGGCCCCTTTCTCAAAAGGCTCACATCTTCCCCCTCCTTGTTTTCTCTATAACTCTTGTTCTCTCCCTTATCTGGCAAATCTTTATCTAGTCTGCTTGGCAGGAAGCCTAGCCCTGTCTTATCACAATTTATTTTTCGTCTGCGCTTTACGTCCCCTCAGGACCTAAGCTTATGAAACTCATTTTTTTCCCTTGTCTCTTCCCTCCCTCTGCCCCCACCCAGTAGTAGCATCCCTTTCTATGTGACGTAGCCCAGATGATGAAAAAGGCCAAAGAGGATAAGGAACAGACATAAAAAAGGGAAGGAGGAGGTTGGGAGCCCCGGGCACAATTATCTCTGCTCACAGCAACCATGAGCACTGTGACTCGACATTGTGAACCCAACCCAAAGCCAACTATGTGAGATTTACTAGGCACCAGCGGTCTCTTTCCAGGCATGGACTTGGTAGTGAGAAAAGGGATTCCCTGTAACACTTCATTCATAGATATATTTATTTATTGCTTTTTGTTGAGTTGTAACACACATATATACATAGACTAAGACACAGAAAGTGTACAGAAGTGTGCCAGTCAAAGAAGCTTTACAAATGTATACACCTGTATAACCACCCAGATCAAGATCTAGAACATTTCCGGCACCCCACGATGCTCCTTTGTACCTCTCCCGTGTCAATAGCCCCCTCTTCCACGCACACTCTACAGCAGTAACCACTCTTATGACATCATCATCGGTTGTATTTACCTCTTCCTGAAGGTCATCACGTGTAGTGTATGCCCTGTCTGGCTTCCTTCATTCACTGTAGCATGTGGGAGAGATAGCTGCATGTATAATCACTTCTTTCTTTTCATTACTATGGAGTATTCCGTTACATAAATATGCCATAATTTATTTTCCATTCTACTATTGGTGGACATTTGGGTTGTTCCAATTGGGGCTGTTATGTATAAAGATGCTATAAACTTCTTTGGCTGTGTTTTTTGATGGACATAAGCTCTCATGTCCCTTACATGTACACCTAGGAGTGTAGAATTTTTGGGTCACAGGATAGGCATTTGTTTACAGTTACTGAACACCAAATAGCTCCCTTTTGAGAAGATAGGATACACTTTGTAGCAATGGGTTAAATCTCTTTACAAAGTCATTTGACTTCATCATGTGATTGCCAATAATAGTTATTGAGAAATCTAATTAGTAGAAGTTAGGCAGGAATACCAGATATGTTTCTTCTACAAAGTAAGTTCTTTTTTTTTTTTAACCAATGATATACCTATAGGTCTAACCTCATGGAGAAAAATTAAAATCTTAAACATTGATGATTTTATCCTTGCAATATAATCATGCAGTATACCAAGCTTGTAAACAAGTTTAAACCACTTGTCAATACACCAAGACATTTAATTAGCTGTTTCTGCTCTCATTGCCCTATTCCCTCTGTAAATACATAGGAAACTTTTAAAAATGAATAAAACATTTTCTAATATTCATTTGTTGAAATGTGTCATTCAGCCTGAAATTAAGTGAGCAGTTATACATACGCTGGTCAGTTTATATGTATTTATTTAAAATTTATTTCCCAATTACTTTCTCACACCTGAGAGTATAGATTTTTTTCAGACTACTTACACTAGTCTCCTGTTTACGTGTTTTTAGGATCTGTAATTCTATGTGGGATTGTGGAAAGAAGGAAGGAAGAAAGGAAAAAAACAAAGGAACATGGAAGGGAGAAGGACGAGTCCACTTTCATGTAGCAATTTCACACATTCCATTTCATGCTGCCTCTACCCTCCCCACCCTCCAGCTTCACGGTATCTGTGTAATGACTCGCCTTACCACTTGAGGGTGAGAGAACTAAGTTTGTTATTACAAACTTTGTACTCAGAAATATCAGTAACTTTCAGAACATTATGACCAGAATCGCACCCCCACGAATTCTAAAAATATTTCTAGACGGATATTGGTTAACTGAAAATACAGAATAAATAGATCAATAGATAAGACAAATACCCCAATTAGTTAAATTCTAAATATCTCTACAGGGAAAAGTAAAGAAATGCTTCTAGGCAGAGGAGGTATACATTTTTGCTGGTTCACCCTATTTAATAGGTGCAGAAGTGCAAAAAGCTGATCGAGGTAAGAGTTGTATACAGGAAAAAGCTGCGCGACATGGGTATGGGCAAGGATTTTTTAAATATGACCCTGAAAGCAAAAGTAACAAAAACAAAAATAGATAATTGGCATAGCATCAAACTCCAATTCATCTTTACAGCAAAGGAAACAACAAAGGGAAGAGACAATTCAGAGAATGGGAAAAAATATTTGCGAGTCATATATCTGATAAGGGATTAAAATCCAAATACATAAATAACACAAACAACTCAATAACAAGGAAAGAAAAAAAATGGATTGAAAAATGGACAAAGAACTTGAACAGACGTTTCTAAAAAGAAGACATGCAAATGACCAAAGAGTACCTGAAAAAAATGGTCAGCATTACTACTCGCTAGGGAAATGAAAATTAAAACTTCAGTGAGATATCACCTCACACCTGTTAGAATGGCTTTTATCAAAATGATGAAAGATGATATTGGCAAGCACATGGAGAAAAGGGAATTCTTGCTCATTGTTGGTGGGAATGTAAATTGGTACAACCATTATGGAAAACAGTATGGAGGTTCCTCAAAAATCTAGAAATAGAATTATCATATAATTCTGTAATTTCACTTCTGAGTACATAGCTAAAGAAATTAAAATCAGCATGCTAAAGAGATATCTGCACTCCCACAATCGTTTTAGCATTATTCACAATAGCCAAGATGTGGAATCAACCTGGGTGTCCATTATCAGATCAATGGTTCAAGAAAATGTGGTATATATTCACAATAGAATACTATTCAGCCTTTAAAAAGAAGAAAATCTTGTCATTTGCAACAACATGGATAAATCCAGAGGACATTATGTAAAGTGAAATAAGCCAGGGACACAAAGGCAAATCCCTCATGATTTCACTTACATGTGAAATCTGAAAAAGTTGAACTCACCGAAGTAGAGAGTAGAATGATGGCTACCAGAAGCTGAGGGAGTAAGGAGGGAAAGAATGGGAAGTTGTTGATCAAAGGATATAAAGTTTCAGATGAACAGAAGGAACAGTTTTTGATATCTATTGCACAATAAGGTAACTATAGTCAAATATGATGTATTATATATTTCAAAATAACCAAGAGGGCAAATTTCAAATGTCCCACCATAGCAAGTGAAGGATAAGTGAGGTAATAGATATGCTAATTAGCTTGATTTAATCATTCTTTACTGTGTACACATATCAAAACATCACACTGTACCCCATAAATGTATGAAATTATAATTTGTCAATCAAAAATAAGATTAATAACAAAAAATTAAAAAGCTGAAAATTATGGAATAAGATAGTGATGAAATACAAAGCAAAGGACTTAAGATTCCAAACAGCTAATATGTAAGTGGAAGCTTTGTAATGGGCTTTCCAACTCCCATAATCCCCTGAAAATCAAAGTCAGCAAGGATATTGAAGAGGGTCCTCTTGGGAGGCAAAGTACAAATCAATTGTCCTACTTAATCCAGTGCCACCAAGGAATGAGCAGATTACTTGAGATATCTTTGATTAAAGAAGTTGGCACAATAACAATTGGGTTTTTGACGTCTTAAGGCCATCACAACTCATGCTCATTCAGAAATGATGAGATGCACTAGAAACTATCAATTTCAGAAGTCAGACAACAGGAAATAATATAATACATGTGATTAGAGTTGGGTTTGCATAAGGTAGGAAACAGGAAAAATTATTATCAAATCATAGGGTTGGGAGAGACTTTAGATACTGCCAAAAATGAGGAAACTTAGTTAAAAGGTGAAATAATTCAACTGAGAAAATGGGGAATAGAAAATTAATATGAATTGAGTAGCTATAATGACTCCTAACTTGTCAGGTTGCTAGTAGGGTAAAAGTCACAGACTCTTTACAATTCTCCACAAGAAGAAGGTTTCTTTTCTCCCATTTCAGGAAAAAGAAATAGTTTGTGCAAAGAAATTTTATGTAAGTTATGTACTATATTGCATACAATATATTATGTATTATATATTTTTGCACATATGTTGTGCATGGACACATTTATATTATGTGCTGTATAGATGTATGAATAGCTTATATGTATTTAGTGAATTCCATTGGTGTCAATGAAGAAAAAGTTAATCTGTGTCAATATTTCTATAGAGAAAGATATATACAGAAGACATATACATGTATATTGCAATATATTCAGGCATATCATGTTTTATTGAACATGGCTTCTTAGACTTCACTGATATTGTGTCTTTTAATGATACATAATAGAGGGACACATTTTGGGAGTACATGTAATATTTTTATACATGCATACAATCTTTGATGATCAAGTCAGGGTAATTGGGATATCCATCACTTCAAACTTTTATCTTTCATTTAGATTGGAAACATCTCAATTCTTCTCTTCTAGATATTTTGATCTATTCAATAAATGATTGTAGACTATAGTCACCCAACTGTACTATCTAACACTAGATCATATTTTTCTAACTGTATTTTTGCTTGTTAACCAACCTCTCTTCATGGCCCCCTCTTCTGGTAATCACCAATCAACTCTTTGTTATCTACTATTTTAGCTTTCACCTATGAGTGAATGCATGCTATATTGTCTTTCTGTGCTTGGCTTTACTTCACTTAACAAAGTGACCTCTAGTTCTAGCCATGTTGCAGCAAATGCCAATATTTCTTCCTTTTATATGGATGAATAATATTCCATCATATATATTTACCATATTTTTAAAATCCATTCATCCATTGATGGACACTTAAGTTCCTTCCATATCTTGGCTATTGTAAACAGTGCAGCAATACACATGAGAATGCAGAAATTACTTTAATATTCTTATTTCCTTTATTTTAGAAATATACCCAGCAATAGGATTGCTGGATCATATGGTTGTTCTATTTTTAGTTATCTGAGGAACCACCATACTATTTTCCATAGTGGTTGCACTAATTTACACTCCCACCAACATTATACAACCATTCTCCTTTCTCTGCCTCCTCATTAGCATCTGTTATTTATTTTGTCTTTTTGATAAAAGCTGTTTTAATTGGGGTGGGAGATCTCATTGTGGTTTTTATTTGCATTTTCCTGATGATTAGTAATATCATGCATTTCTTCATATACCTGTTGGCCATTGCTGACATGTATGGTCCCTAAGTGCCAGACATTGTGCTAGGTTCCCCAGCTGGGATTGTATTCTTTATTCTTGTGAGAAAAGAAATTACTATCTATATTTTATATGTGAGGGAAGTGAAATACAAAGAAGTAAATTAACTTGTGTAAGTAAAAGACATACCAAGATTGGGCCTCAAACTCTCTGAATCCAGATTCTAGGTTCTTAATCACTATATAATTATAGTTTTAATTAAATTTTCTCCACTTTCCCACTTTTGTCATTTAAATTTTAGGCTGGGATCTTTATATACAATATGGACTATAGGTTCTTTAGGTCACATTGAATGTTTACTTCTACCTATATTGTCCCTGAAATTTCTAGTTCTTTTTGGCCATATGTAGCACTACCTTCCAAATATATTATTGTCACAGTTATTTTTATCTCCTAAATCTATTATCTTGTCATTGAACGGTAAAATCCTCATTGTTTTATTCTAGTTCATATCAACTCATACTCTCTAGATCTGTTTATATAACTTTATTGGCCTTCCCAGTGTGGGAAAAATTTCTAATTGGGTATCAGTGGAGAATTTAATGAGCCTGCTCTTTATTATCTCTTCCACTCCATTAATGAGGACTTAAAATATTCTTTCTTCATGTGCCATTATGTGTTATGAATTAATGCAATCCTCAGAATACTAGGAGATTCTATTTTAATTAAGAAACGTAAATAGAAAATTCTAATTATACATGTCTATGAAAGATTATTGAACATAATATGCATTGATTATTTCATGTAGATTCCATTGTTAATAAATGATATCAATCATCCTTACATACTCTGAAATTCCTAACATAAAATATATATGAAAATTGGAAAATAATTCAAATTCAGTCCGTTCATTTGTTAACTAATTATGACTTAAATCAGTATTTGTTATTTTTCATACAAGGGGAAGTTTACATGATAGAGAATAACATACTTTAATAAGAAACAGAATGGGGTAAATACTCATGTCTTTATAGTGGAAAATATAAAATATTTTATAAATATATAACTTCTTTTTCTACTTTGCACTTGGGACCACAGATTATTAGTTTATTTGGGAAATTGGACGATTTGTGGTTGGTAGGTATTAACTCATTTTTTTGTATTTTAGATTTGTTGAGATACAATTCACATGTCATATAATTCACCTCTTTAAAGTGTCAAATTCAATAGATTTTTGGAATAGGGAGAGTTATACAACTATCATCACAATCAACTTAAAAACGTTTTCATTACCCTAAAAAGCAATCCTACACCCTTTAACTATTATTCCTAAACCCTACCTCCCATTCAGCCCAAGGCAACCACTAAGTACTTTCTGTCTTTGTTGATTTACCTATTCTGGAAAGTTTAGATAAATGGAAACATATAATATGTTATCTTTTGTGAACTAGCTTCTTTAACTTAGCATAATGTTTTCAAGGTTCATCCATGTTGTGGCCTGTAGCACTATCAGTACTTCATTCCTTCTTATGGTTGAATAATATTCCATTGTATGAATGTGTCTGTTGTTATTTATCCATTCATCAGTTGACAGATATTTGGATAGTTTATGCTTTTCACTATTATGAATAATTTTGCTAGGAACATTCATATACAAGTTTTTATATGGACATATGTTTTTATTTCTTTCAGACATGCACCCAGGAATAGAGAAGCTGGGTCAAATTGTAACTCTATGTGAACTTTTTGAAGAACTGCCAGACTGTATTCCAATATGGCTGCACCATTTTACATTTTCCAGAAGTATGTAAGAGTGCCGATTTTTCCACATTCTTACCAACCCTTGTCATTACCTGACTTTTTGATTATATCCATTCTAGTAGGTGTGAAGTGGTATATAATTGTGGCTTTTATTTCCATTCTTTGGTGACTACTGACGTTGAGGTTTTTCCCATGGACAGAAAAGAACAAGTACATCTAGTTCTTTGGATTTGAATCTAAAAAGGTGAGCACATATGGTTTTAGCTATAGTCTAAAAATTCCAAGGACACTGGGAATAAGTCCAATATAGAGCAATGAATTTATTGCTCATTTTTATATTTTCTTTGGAGAAATAAATATTCAGAAGATCCTTTTTCCATTTTTAAATTGGGTTGTCTTTTTATTATTGAGTTTTAAGTGGGCTCTCTACATATTCTAGATATAAGTTCTTTATCAAACATGTGATTCACAATTATTTTCTCACATTCTGTAGGTTGCCTTTTCACTTTTCTGCTAGTGTCCTTTGAGTACAATAGTTTGTAATTTTGATGGAATCTAATTTTATCTATTTTTTTTCTTTTGTTGCTTGTGCTTTTGGCTGCTCGTGCCTTCTAAGAATCCATTGCCAAATCCAATTTGAGCTCCTACATGTGGGTCTTTGGTTTATTTTGAGTTAATTGTTGTATATACTGTAAGGTAGGAGATTGAACTTAACTCTTCTGTTCAATGTAGCACCCTTGTCAAAAGTCAATTTACCTACATATTTCTTTTTAAAGTAATCTGCCTTTACTTTTTTTTTCTTTTTTTATCCATAAAGTTTCCATTCACCTTATTTCTGGTAATATTACCCCCTTTTTCCCCTCTTCTTTCTTTGCTTACAGCTCTATGAAAGATGGAGGCATGATCATGATCTATAACTCATCCCTAGCCAATAAGGACTTTTTATTCCTTTAACCAAAATGATTGGTTCATGGATAGGTATGTAAACTCAAGTGAGGCCGATAGTCCCAGTCAGTTAATCTCTAGATTTGATAGAAAGTACATCTTGTTCTTTGGATTTGAGTCTAAGAAGGTGAACACATGTGGTTTTAGCTACAATCTAAGAATCCCAAGGACACTGGGAATAAGTCTAATATAGGAGACAGTAAAACCAAGAAGCAGGAAGAAAGCAAACCTTGATGATATAGCTTGAACCCCTAGATTAATCTTTTCCCAATGGCAATACTCTGGAATTTTCACTTAGGTGAGCTAACTAATGGTTTTCTAGTTATAATTTAACCCACTTTGAGTTGGATTTCCATCTCTAACAGCAAAAAAAGGTCCTAATATGTAATATAACTCAAGTGGCTTTTGAAATAAAGATAAGAATTTCTCTCCATCCTACACAGGTCAGATGGCACCAGCACTGACCACACCCTGCAAGAAGTAATTAAGATGTAGAGGGCAGCGCCTGTGGCTCAAAGGAGTAGGGCGCCAGCCCCATATACCCAAGGTGGTGGGTTCATACCCAGCCCCAGCCAAAAACTGTAAAAAAAAAAAAGACATAAAGTAGAGATTAAGCAAGAATGTTACAATAGAAGCTAAAAATAGATGATGTGACTTATAGGATAGGTAAGAAGTAAGAGTTTGTGGGAGAGGTGGTAAGCCATTTTACCACCTCTGTACTGTTGACCTTTGTCTTAACTTCGTAGAGCCTTTTTGCTTCTTTCAATAAACTCTGTGTCTTAAAAAGTAGGCCAGTAGGAAATTTCAAAGGTTCATCTCTTCCTTAATAGAGAGAACACAGGAAGTAACCACACATAGTAGAATAACCATCATCAAAGCTCCTTATACAAAAGCAGAGTAATACTCCGTCAAATTTAAAAGTAGAATTTGGGTTTTCACTTCCAGGTTGTATTTGTGTGCATGGAAGAATGTCCAACATAAGATGGGCTCTTGATAAGGATAATGGATGAATAGATTAATAGAAAAATCATTTCCTTTGCTTATAATCTTGTTATACAAAGCTTTTAACCCCATCCCATTCTTACCAGGACAATGATGCTAAGTATGGCTCTGCAGTATTTAGCCTCAAAATCTCCTCTTGAGAATATAGTGCTTGATGCTCAGTGGTTGTATCAATCAGTTATTGCCGTACAACAAACAGCTACTCTCCTATGCCTCTGAGGTGGCTGAGTTTGGATGTTCGGGGCTGGCCTCTAATAGGCTGCTGTACTTAAAGCTGTGGGCCCAGCCAGTCTTGCATTGCTGTGAGCTGGGCCCCATTCTGTTCAATATATCTCATTCTTCAGCCTAGGGCAAAGAGGTTACAAGCATCTAGAGGAAGCTCTTCTTATGGTGACAATAGACACATAAGAGTGCATACCAGTCCTCAAGTATGGTTAAAAACTTTGTTTGCATCATGCCTGTTAACATCTCATTGGCCACATAAGCAGAATGGCTGAGCCCAAAGTCACTGAAACAGGGAAATGTATTTTTACAGTAGAGGTAGGGAAGAGGGAGAATATGTTATGAAGAGTGTTTTAGAATATTTTTAACCTCAAGAGATTGATAGTTCTTTTTCTTCAAAAACAAAAGCTTTGATTCCTCTTCCATTATAAAAAAAATTATTGACCATCTACTAAAGTATGTGTGAGCATACGTGTGTGTGTGTGTGTGTGTGTTTATGAAATGGAAAGGCTGGAGGGGTTTCTCAGAATAAATTTACAACTGGTTTCAGAGCTTGACCTTTTTCTACAACTTGCTTTTGCTCAAGGACAGCTCCAACTCATCCTGTCCCATCCTTTCCTGGACAATGATTTAATATCGTGTTGACCCTCAAGGAAAAATGCAAGGGAAGGAGGGAGAGAGCATAGATGGCATGAAGACACACTTTGTTTTTCATTGTATATTTGAATTATCCCTGTCTTGATAAAATACAATCTAAATTCCTGAACTAAGCCCTCATCATGTTCAGTTGTACCGCCAATATAATCCAATGCGGAACCTTTGTGTTCAACAATAAAGAAAGGCTTCCACAAATCCACTCTCTTTCAAAGCAAAGCTGAAAGAGTATGTGTGCAGTCTG
>CAUYQV010042098.1:0-30820 GCA_963574575.1 Galagoides demidoff
TTTTTTGAGATGGAGCCTCAAGCTATCCCCCTGGGTAGAGTACCATGGCATCACAGCTCATAGCAACCTCCAACTCCTGGGCTCAAGCGAGTCTCCTGCCTCTGCCTCCCAAGTAGCTGGGACCACAGGCGCCCGCCACAATGTGGCCATTTTTTGGTTGCAGCCATCATTGTTGTTTGGCGGTCCCGGGCTGGGGATTTGAACCCGCCACCTTAGGTGTACGTGGCTGGCGCCTTAGCCAATTGAGCCACAGGCGCCAAGCCTTGTTTCAAAATTTTGATAACTAATTCTCCATCAGCTCTAAAGATTCAGCCCCTCTTCCCCTCTGTCAGCCATTTAACATTAAATTAAAAGGAAAAAACAAATGCCCCATTTGACAGCTGGGTGTGGCCCAGTGGTGGTCAGCTTGTGATGTCTTATGAAATGCAGACCCAGACACAGAGCTAGTGCCTGGGAGTGCAGGGATTGGCGTAGCCCTCCTCTACCAACATTGGCTGGACCCTAGCCCCTCTAAGCTTACCCAGCGGTCAGGAGGGAATATTTGGAGGCTAGATGACCAGATACCCGTTGGTTGTCTCTCTACCCAGGAGATTTTACTTGAAACTGGCTTTCAGGATCATAGGTCCTCAATCCAGTTATTCTCATTGGAGAGATTGAGGCTAAATATATTTCAGAGGAGCCCAATTAGTAGGAACTTTTTCTTGCTAGGTTGAGGCTGTGAGGGTAACTACTGGAAAGGAGAAGGGGCCGACAAAGAGGGGTACACACCATTGCACTGGACAGCAGAGCAAAATACTGTGCAGAGTAAAGGCAAAGTGGAATTGTACTACTGCCAGTTGTTTTGACCTGACAGCTTGGGGTGTTAGTGTTGAGTCTCTTTTCTCCAACCCAGAATTTAGCAGACTTTCTCTTTCCAAGCCCACCGGTAGCAGTAGGGAGAAGGGGTTGGACACTAATCTTCTGTGCTTTCTTGGTCATACCTGTAGGTATCTGGAAAGTTTGCTTAGACAGGCAAGCAGTGGGACCATCGTCCTCTCTCCAGCCATGCAGGCCTTCATCAGCCTCCCCAGAGAGGGAGAACAGAACTTCAGTGCAGAGGAGTTCTCTGACATCTCTGGTGAGCTTTTCCCTCAATTGAGTACTCCAGTCCACAGACCCTTTGGAATTCTCCTTCCTTCCCAGTGGCCCCTTCTATCCTCTTCTCACTATCTCTGCTAGCCTCTATCTTAAGCACAATAAAAAGAGAGGCCTAGAATTGTGAGGAGTGGCCTGGCACTCGAAGGTGAAGAGGGAAAATGGGAAAATGAGGGGAGTTTGGGAGTTAGGAAGGGGGCTCAACTCATTGAAGGGATTGATTCTTCGAAGGGTGGTAAATGGTTAGTCTCCATTTCCACCAAGAATAAAAGAATAGGACATATAGCAAAGGTAAAGGATAAAGTGTAAGGAGAACATTCTCATGCCTGGAATTATTATTTAACTATAGTCTGATGTCATAGCATCTTCTTCCTTGGACATAAATTTTAGAGGCTTAGCCAGTGTTTGGATTGCTGATGTTTAATAATGGCAATGATGGGGCGGCACCTGTGGCTCAAAGGAGTAGGATGCTGGCCCCATATACTAGAGGTGGCGGGTTTAAACCCAGCCCTGGTCAAAAACTGCAAAATAATAATAATAATAATAATGGCAATGATGATAAGATCATCAGTGACATTTATTATGGATTGAGTTATAATAAACGTTTATTCATATTAACTCCAACCTACAACAGTCTTGAGGTAGATACCATGTTTCCCCCAAAATAAGACCTACCCAAAAAATAAGCCCTAGCAGGATTTCTTAAATATAAGCCCTACCCTGATAATAAGACCTAGTGATGGGTGTGGCTATGTAGCTTATCTGCATTTCGCTGCGGAGAGGGAAGACATCCCTGAAAATAAGCCCTAGTGTGTCTTCTTGAGAAAAAAATAAATATAAGACAGTGTCTTATTTTGGGGGAAACATGGTACTCTTATCCCCATTCTTCAGATGAGTATGCTGAGACACAGAGAGTTTAAGTAGCTTGCTTAAGACCGCATATTCATAAATGGTAGGACAGGGAGTTCAATTCAAGGCAGACAAATTCTAGAAGGTGGGTGCTTAGCCAGTACGCAGTGCTGCTTTCCAGTTTACAGAAGTGCTTTTGTTTCTTGAGGCAGTGGGTAAGGGCTATGTAGTGAATGAGTTATGAAGCCATTCCCTTCTTAAAGAAGGCTTGAAACCAGACAGATCCCTTTTAATATATTTGTTTTACACTGACTGATTCATAAACTATCCTACTTCTTCCTCCTTCCCCTCACCTCCGTGTAAACCATGGATGCTGCACGGTGTCTGGACAGGCAGAAGATGTTCCTGTGACCCTGTCCTCTCCAGTCTTCTCCTACTTTGGGAGTGGTGGTGGTAAAACAGCTAGAGTACATAATTCTGTTGTGTAGTTCTACCTCCTCCCCATCATCACGCCCCCATCAGTAAGCTGACCCTACTTCTTACTTGCTGGAGGTTTCAGATGTCCCCTTATCATCAACTCTCCCACAAACCGTAGGCAGCCTCTAAAATCAGCTTGAGGTCTTGCTGACAAATGACAAGCAGCAGGAGGTAATAATGCTCATTCCCCCTTCCACCACCCCCACCCCAATTTCTCTGTGTTGCCATGGTGATGGGCAACGCTACTACAAAAATAGATAGTTGGAAAGAGAAAGATACCCTAGGGTGACTAGCCAGGGGTAGAGAAGACTGGGGTAGGGAGGTCTGGCAGGTCTAAAGCAGTAGATCAGTGTGTCTCGTCTCCGTCAGCTCCATAGTGGGCGATGCAGCCCCTCTTCCCCTATGTCAGCCATCTTAGCAGCATCTAAATTGACGAGTTTGAAAATCCTTTTTTGGGCTCTCAGTTTAGTTCTTTGTGCTATCAATAGGTGACTCTAAAAATGTTTAGCATCTACTCTGGACAAGGCTGTGTTTCAGCTGCTGTGACCAGTTCTACTTCCTCTGTCATTGGTGGAGGTGGAGATCAACTTGTCCTGCCTTCAAAGACTGATTCAAAAGAAGCCTTAACTTCTTTTTCTCTCTGAACTCTTATTAACAATATCGAACTTGCCTTTCTTCTGCTGGTCTCTTGTTGTCGTTACTTCTGGTCTTTCATGGTTTTCCCTGCTGGGATGGCCCATAGCCAAAGATCATAGCTACAGCTCTCTCCTGTCTGAATGTGTCACTACAGGAGTGTTTCCAACATGGGATTTCCCCAGGCAGGTTTTATTTAATTCACAGAAGGCTGGAGCAGGCTGGGGAGTGAGGGATAAGGCACTGGGGCAGATGAAAGGGAAGAAGGGTTTAGAGGAAAAAAGAACTGGGACTCTGGGGAGGTGTGTTGATTATGAAAAAAGAAAAGGTGGCTCAAGAAAAGGGAAATTTGGACAGTACAGTACTAAGTCAGGGAAAGGAAGGGAGAAGCATGCAAAAAGCCAGACCTTACGGGAGGAAGTAATTATATCTTTTGGGACACGTAAAGGGCAGTAAGGCATTCCACTAGGTCCTGGTATCAGCCCCACATGTGGTTAAGTGACCTCAGACAAGTGCTTAACTCCCTTATCTATAAAACCACAACCATAATGCCTGTGCCGCATACCTCAGAGGGCTTTTTTTTTTTTAAATTTCAGAATGTGGCTCAGTGCCTGTAGCTCAGTGGCTAGGGCGCCAGCCACATTCACTGGAGCTGGTGGGTTCAAACTCAGCCCGGGCCTACCAAACAACAATGACAACTACAACTGAAAAATAGCCTGGCGTGTCGGATGCCTGTGGTCTCAGCTACTTGGGAGGCTGAGGCAGGAGAATCACTTGAGCCCAAGAGTTTGAGGTTGCTGTGAGCTGTGATGCCACAGCACTCTACCCAGGGTGACAGCTTGAGACTCTTTCTTAAAAAAAAAATTTCACAATGTTACCAGGTACACATGTTTGTTTGGTTTACATACTTTGTTTTTGTACAGATTGAGTCAAAGTTATACAAGTAAGTGTGCCCTTCACCTAGACAGTGTGTACTGTAGCCAAAAGATGGGAATTTACCTCCCTCCGTCTGCCTCCCCCAGCTTGATTTTCACCGAGATTGACTTCCATATGTGCGCTTAGGCCGGTCAGTTCCAATTTGGTACTGAGCACATGTGCTTGTTTCTCCAGAGGGCTGTTAATCATTATCATCAGCATAATCTCTTATTCATGTGTACTTCATAATTTTCTAAGATTTTTATACGTGTCTTATTTATTAGGATATCAATTCTGTGAGATATTCATGGCAGATATTAATTTATTCCTTCTACAGAGATATAAACTGAAGCTCAGAGAGGGACAATGACTTATTTAAGGTCCTACATCTAATATACAGCCAGTACAGCCAGAATAAAACCTGGGTAGCACATAAAGGGACTTGGGAAAGTATAGCTTCTTAGAAGAAGATAAATAGTTAACATTTGGTAAGTCTTGGTGTGCGTACTGATGGGGGAGACAGTGAGTGTCCCGTGGCAGACTGGATCTGTCACCCAAATATATGATTTCAGGCCATTTATTGCTCCTTGACTTTCTGTTTCCTTTTATTATTTTAGGAAAAACATTTTATTATTTGTTTATTTTTTTCAGACAGTCTTTTTTTTTTTTTTTTTTTAGACAGAGCCTCAAGCTGTCCCCCTGGGTGGAGTGCTGTGGCATTACAGCTCACAGCAACCTCCAACTCCTGGGTTCAAGTGAGTCTCCTGCCTCAGCTTCCTGAGTAGCTGGGCCACAGGCGCCTGCGACAACGCCTGGCTATTTTTTGGTTGCAGCCCTCATTGTTGTTTGGCAGGCCCGGGCTGGACTCAAACCCGCCACCTTGGATGTACGTGGCTGGTGCCTTAGCCACTTGAGCCACAGGCGCCAAGCCACAGACAGAGTCTTACTCTGTCATCATGAGGAGAGTGCCATGGTGTCATAGCTCATGGCAACCTCAGACTCTTGGGCTCAAGAGATTCCCTTTCCTCAGCCTCCTGAGTAGCTAGAACTACAGGCACCTGCTAGTTTTTCTGTTTTTAGTAGAGCCAGGGACTCACTCTTGTTTAGGCTGGTCTCAAACTCCTGAGATCAGGCGATCCTCCCACCTCGGCCTCCCAGAATGCTAGGATTACAGGTGTGAGCTACTGTGACCAGCCTGGAAAACATTTTCAATGTGCAAATTACCCTATAGCTATTGTGTGAATGCTCCAGTGCCTTCTGAATCCCACCACGGACCTCTGTAACTCTGTTCCAGAGATGCGGGCCTTGGCTGAACTCCTGGGCCCCTATGGCATGAAGTTCCTGAGTGAAAACCTGATGTGGCACGTGACCTCTCAGATTGTGGAGCTGAAGGTACTGTGCACAGAGGTCCCAGCTGGGGAGAACAGGGGTGGGTCTAGGAGACTGGGGGAAGATGTGATGATGGTTTTCTTACACGATATCTCTGTGTTCCTGGGCTGTAGAAGCTGGTGGTGGAGAACATGGACATCCTCGTTCAGATCAGATCCAACTTCAGCAAGCCGGACTTGATGGCCTCTCTGCTGCCCCAGCTGATGGGTGAGCACCTTCCGCTTCCGTGAGAAGGAACTGTGGGAATAGCATTGTGAATGACAGAGCTTTTCAGGGATCTGGCAGCTAGGCTGGGTCTGAAGAAGCAAAACCCTCACTGTTCTCCCAAGCGCTCTACTCTAACACCCTTCTTTCTCCTTAGGGGCTGAAAATGTGCTGAAGCGCATGACCATCATTGGTGTCATCCTCAGTTTTAGGGCCATGGCACAAGAAGGACTTCGGGAGGTGAGCTGGGGAGGAGTGAGGCTGTCACAGAATCACAGACGCCTGTGGGTAGGGTTTGTATGAGAAGTTGTGGAAGGGTTGGTAAGTGTTGAGAAGCAGCAGCTTAATCTGGCAGAGGTCTTGGAAGATCCCGAGGGATAGAAGATCTTAGGAAACCCAGAGGTCTGAGGAGTGGGGTGGCTTGAAAGCTGGCTAGGTTCCCATCTAAGTTAAGCTCTTTTTTTCCCCACCTGTTTGGGAAGGCACTGGTTCGTCCCTGTCCAGTGGACTTATTCGTCTTTTCTTTCCTCCAGGTTTTCTCCTCCCACTGCCCATTTCTTATGGGTCCCATTGAGTGCTTGAAGGAGTTTGTCACTCCAGACACAGACATCAAGGTATGGAGGAGTCATAGTGGAAGCTAAGAGATATTTGCAATTGAAAAAGGACTTATGCCTGTAATCCTAGCACTCTGGGGGCCGAGGTGGTGGATAGCTGGAACTCATGGGTTTGAGACCAGCTTGAGCAAAGAACGAGACTCTGTTTCTACTAAAAATAGAAAAACTGAGGCCAGAGTGTCACTTGAGCCCAAGAGTTGGAGGTTGCTGTGAGCTATGACAGCACTGCACTCTACCCAGGGCAATAGTTTGAGACTCCGTCTCACAAAAAAAAAAAAAAGAAAGAAAAGAAAAGGATGTTGCTAGAATCTTGGGAGGGAGAGAGAGAGAGCTCTGAAGAATACTATAGGGATAAGGGCCACGAGTGATAGGAACACTGATTGGACAAATCTTCTGGGAGAGAAAGAGCAGAACTGCGGAGACATGAGGGGGAAGGAGGGAGCTTGGGAAAACCCATGGGGCTACGTTACTGGAAGGAGAGGGGGTAGGTTTTCACCTGAAATGAACACTGTGCAAATCAGATGCCAAACAAGTCCCCTCCTAGTCAGGAACCTAGGTACTTTTTGTAAGAAGATTTGTTCCTTCTGTTCCCACCCACCATTTCTGTGCTCAGAGTTTCCTTTCTTTTCCTGGTCTTTTCAACTTTCTGGTTCTCTATGTCTGCATCACCTGCCTCAGGCTCCCGTTTACTACAGGAGAAGATGGGGCTGGAGAAGGGCTTCTGCAGACAGCTGAAGTGAAGCATTCACTCCCCACCCCTCCCCTACCTTTGAGTCATCTTGTCTTCTGAATCATCTGGAACTAACCAGTGTTATGCAGGAAATACAGCGAAAGCCTGGAAACAAGGACCTTCAAGCACATAGGGCAGGCTACTTCACCTAGAATTGATTTCTTTAATGGAGAGAGGCCTGTAATAAGAGGAAACTGGTTAGCAGGAAGAATTAAAGTTAGATGTTAAGGAAAACATCCTTACTCTGAGATCAAAAGAGTTATGAAATTTCCTCCTGTCTAAAATCATAGCAGGGTCAGGTGATCATGGAGGCAGTGAGGGCCAATGTTCACTGTGCTGGCAGCCCCTCTGGAATGGTCTTTACTTTGAAACTGAGCTTGAGTTCTGGCAGTTGCTGATGCTGGGCCGAATGCTCTAGGCTGTCAGCAGCTTGTCTGGCTGATACTTTCTGGGCAGCTCTGCTCTTTAGGCTCTGTTTGCCTGTGAAAATAAGCAGGTAGGGACGGAGAGGGAGGATGGCCTGTCCATCAGAGAAGCTGTTACTGCTGCAGAGGGGCAAGGAAGTTAAGAGAAGGGGAAATAAGACCCCTTCTATCACCTCTCTCTTCCTCCAGAAAACCACAGGTCATGGACCAGGTCCCTTGTTTTTTAGGCATGGTTGTCACAAACTGAGTCATGCGGTCGCATAGGATTTAAATAAAAGGCAGAGCAGAAGCTGGCCGAGGTTTGGCTTCTGTGTTGGTACCACAGGCAACGTGTGGGTCTGCTGTTATGTCTGTGGCATTCTTGGCAGATGACTTAGTTGTCTGGTATTGAAACAATTCTTCTTGTTCTCTCAGAACATTTTGAAGTTTTTTTTTTTTTTTAAACCTCAACAGAGATCTAAGAACTTAGTGTGGGAGTTGGGGGGTGAGGCTATGTCCTGGGACCCTGATTCTAAGGGATTCAGGTGCCAATCAGTCATTATTTATTAGTTGCCTTCTACGTGCTCAGCATTGTGTAAAATATTAGTGAGGAACAAGGGAAATGACAAGTTCCTGGCTTTAAGATAAAAGAAGAGGAAGTAGAGGATGACATTTACTCTCTTAGTCACTGGGCAAATGCTTTACACATGCCATCTAACTTAATCTTCACAACAGCTCTGTGAGGTGAGTATTATCCCAGTTTTACAGATGAGAAAATGGGCTCAGAGAGGTTAAGTCACTTTTAGCCAAGGTCACATGTTGGTAAGTGGTGGTTGCTGGGATTTGAACCTAGATCTGTCTTTCTCTGAAGCTTTTTTTCTCCCATTGCCATGACATGAGGTTTTAAAAAATTATCTATGTGGTGAGATAAGGAGGTGAATTTCACCTGTTATCTGAAAAATAACTGATACTAGATACTTGTGCAATCAATGCTAAATCAGTGGTACCAGTTTAAGAAGGGAGAGATGGGTTTGGGCTAAAGCAATCAGGGAGAGCTTCATAGACAATATGAGATTTGAGCTAAGCCTCAGGGATGAGCCTTATTTTGATGTAAGTAGAGGAGAGGAAAGGTTGTGAACCAGAGTATAGAAGAAAGAAAGAAAGAAATCCTTAGTCTGGGGACAGTGAATAAATTAGCCTGGCTGCATTGACTAAAGGAAGCATTTAGGGAAATAAGGTTTTTTTTTTTTTTAAAAATCTGTCTATGGAGCACCCTGAATGTCAAGCTCAAAGCATTTGGTTTTTTTTCCCATCAGGTTAGAGAGAGCTATGGAAGGAATATCCAGAAAAGATGTAATACACCAAAAGTTAAAAAATCTGTGATCCAGGAATTCCTGATCCAAGAATCTTGTAGTTTCTGCCAAGCAGTTCTCTCCTGGGAATCCTCTCTACAATTTTTTTTCTTCCTTACCAGGTGACTCTGAGTGTTTTTGAGCTGGCATCTGCTGCAGGGGTGGGCTGTGACATTGACCCAGCCTTGGTGGCAGCCATTGCCAATCTGAAAGCTGGTAAGATTGGCGGAAGGGATCAAGGGAAGGCTTGGGCCCTGGTTTTGGGTGGGAAACCTTTATTTGGGATGTGAGTTCAGAGGATATAAACTGGGACCTGGGGAAAAACCTCCAGAAAATATTTAGAGAGGCAGTTTAGATTTTGCCTCAGGTTCCAACTAATTGATCTACCAATTGGTTAAAAAGTAGAAAGCAAGAGTCTATTTGGTGCTCAGGAAATGCCCAAAGAAAGTTACCACCCAGTTGGGGAAATAAGATTAAAGCAAAGGAAGCAATGAAAGAACAATACAAAATAGTGTACGTCACACTGCACTGTTGCTGTAGCGCCTAAGTGCCCCTTGGAGATCTTGTGTTCTCTCCTCCTTCTAGTCACCTTGACACACTCACTTCTTCCCCGGCCTCACACGTGTCTCTTATATTTTCCATTATGCATTTCCTCAGATTAGCACAGTCACACCTGTACATACTCAGAATAGGATGGACCAAGGGGCTGGGATCAAGTCCTTTCCCGCTTGCCAGACTCACCCCACTTCTCTCCTGTCCTGTGAGAACCTTGCCTCTCCCTCCTGCCCCTCTACCCCATCAGGCAGCTGACAGGTGTCCTTGCTGGTGTCAGCAGAGCCCTTGGCTGAGAGTTCTCCCTATTACCAGGGAGGGCCTCAAGGACTCAGGCCCCTCACTCTAGATCAATGATTTTCAACTGGTGAAAAAAATTTTAAAGATTATTAATTAAGTTATTTTTGAAAGAAGTTCAAAGCACAGTAAGTATATTCTTTTTTTCACTCTTTTTATTTTATCAATACAATTTAAGTGTATCATAGACATTTAATTATAGGTTCAAGTGTGCTGTGAGATTAAAAAAGGTTGAAAAACACTGCTCTAGGTGGATGCTAATTGTATCCCCTTCAGTGGTAAAAAGTCACCTATGGGGCTTTGTGACGTGTTTTCTCATAAGATCCTCATGGCAATTCTGTGAAGTCGGCCCCCTCTAGATGATAACTATTTGCTGACTTTCTTTACTTTTCCTCTTTTGCTTTTTCCCTGTCACCAGATTCTTCATCCCCTGAGGAGGAATATAAGGTGGCCTGCCTGCTCTTGATCTTCCTTGCAGTTTCCCTCCCACTCCTTGCCACTGACTCTTCTTCCTTCTATAGCATTGAGAAGGATGGTAAGTAAGAAGTAGGTTTGAAAGACCAGAGCTATTCAGGTTAGTGCCCCAGGGCTGGAGGAGAAGACAGAGATACTTATTGGCAGGTATAGACTTCCAGCCCAGGTGTTAAGTTCTATGTCAGAAAGTACTTGAGAATATATATGCATTAAATTCTGTTCCAGTGAGAGATCATAGGCATGCCCTGCTCCCAATCCCAACGTGCCTTCTTTTTTTTTTTTTTTTGAGGCAGAGCGTCAAGCTATCCCCCTGGGTAGAGTGCCATGGCATCACAGCTCATAGCAACCTCCAACTCCTGGGCTCAAGCGAGTCTCCTGCCTCCGCCTCCCAAGTAGCTGGGACCACAGGCACCCGCCACAACGCCTGGCCATTTTTTGTTTGCAGCCATCATTGTTGTTTGGCGGGCCCGGGCTGGGGATTCGAACCCTCCACCTTAGGTGTACGTGGCTGGTGCCTTAGCCGATTGAGCCACAGGTGCCGAGCCCCTGTATTTGTTTTTTAAAACATTCTTCTCTACCCTGGTGTTGTAAAGATACTTTTTTTTCTTTTTATAGTTAAAAATAAATTAATGGACTTCATTTTTAGAGCAGTTTTATGTTTACAGAAAGAATATAATCAAAGTATAGAGTTCTCATGTGTACCGTTTCCACCCACTGTTAATTTCCCCTACTGTTAGCATCTTTCTTTAGTGTGGCACATTTGTTACAGTGATGGACCAATATTGATACATTATTATTATTATTATTATTATTATTATTATTATCTAAAGTTCATAGTTTACACTGGGTTGTTTTGCTCTTGGTGTTGTACATTTTATGGGTTTGGACAAATTTGTAATGAGGTGTATCCAACATGGTAGTATCACTGCCCTAAAATACTTTGTGCTTTGCTTGTTCATTCTCTCCTTGCAGCTTCAAGCAGCCCCCTTACCCCTGCTCTTTTTACTGTTTCATTGTTCTTCCTTTTTCAGAATGTTGGATAGTTGGAATCATTCAGAATGTAGCCTTTTCAGACAAGCTTATTTCACTTAGCAGTACCCACTTAAGTTTCTCCACGTTTTCTCATAGCTTCATAGCTTATTTCTTTTTAGCTAAATACTATTCTTTGGTCTGGATGTACGTACCACAGATTGTTTATTCATTCATTTACCTAAGGACATCTTGGTTGCCCTCAAGTTTTCACAATTATAAATAAGGGAACTGTAGACATCCACATACAATTTGTGTGTGGACATAAGTTTTCATCTTATTTGGGTAAATATCAAGGTATGATAGCTGCAATGTATATATGGTAAAAGTATGTTTAGTTTTTTAAGAAACTACCAAACTGTTCTCCAAAGTGGCTGCACCATTTTGCATTCCTACCAGCAATGAATGAGAGTTCCTGTTGCTCCACATCGTCACCATCATTTGCTGTTGTCAGGGTTCTGGGTTTTGGCCATTCTAATAGGTGTTTAGTGGTGTCTCTCTTGTTTTAATTTACAATTCCCTAAGGACTTATGATGTTGAGGATGTTTTCATTTGCCATCCATGTATCTTCTTTGGTGAGGTGTCTGTTCAGGTCTTCTGCCCATTTTTAAATTGGGTTGTTTCTGTATTGTTGAATTTTAAGAGTTCTTTACATATTTTGAAAACCAGTTCTTTATCAGATACAAATGTGTTTTGCCCATTCTATGGTGGCTTGCCTTTTCATTCTCTTAGGTGTCTTTCACAGAGCATAACTTTTAATTAAGTCCAACTTAGCAATTTTTTTCTTTTATGAATCATGTTTTTGGTGTTATGGCTAAGAAATCATCATCAAATCAAACCCCAAATCTAGATTTTCTTCTGTGCTACATTTTAGTTTTAAAGTTTTGCATTTCACATTTAGATCTGTGATTGATTTTGAGTTAATTTTTACAGAAGGTGTAATGTCTATGTCTAGATTCACCTTTTTACATTTGGATTTCCAGTTGCTCTAGCGCCATTGTTGAAAAGACTGTCCTTTATCTGTCTGGTCTCTAAAGATCTCAGACTTTGTTTTTCTCCTTTAATGTGTTGGCTGTTGGGTTGTATATCTTTAGCTTTCCTATATAAACTTTAAAATAAGTTCATTGATATATAAAAACAACTTGCCAGGGTTTTGATTATGATTATACCATATGTATAGATTAAGTTGGGAAAAACTGGCATCTTGACAAAAATATTGTCTTCTTATCCATGAACATGGATATACATTTATTTAATTCTTTTTTGATATTTTTCATCAGAAAATTATTTTTCTGTAGTGTTTTACATTTTTTTGTAGTTTTCTTGGTATGGGTCTCATACATATCTTGTTAGATTTATACTTAAGTGTTTTACTTTTGGGAATGAAATATAAATGGCATTGTTTTTAACTTTAAATTCAATTGTTCATTATTGTTGTATAAGAAAGCAATCAACTGGCTTGGTGCCTGTAGCTCAGTGAGTAGGGCACCAGCCACATATACCAAGGCTGGCAGATTCAAGCCTGGCTTGGGCCTGTTAACAACAATGACAGCTACAACTAAAAAAACATAGCTGGGCATTGTGACAGGTACCTGTAGTTCCAGCTACTCAGGAGGCTGAGGCAAAAGACTTACTAAAGCCTAAGATTTAGAGGTTACTGTGAGCTGTGACACCACAGCACTCTACCAAGGGTGACATAGTACAACTCTGTCTCAAAAAAAAAAAAAAGAAAGCAGTCAACTATTGTATATTAACCTGGTATCCTGAAACCTTGCTATAGTCACTCATTAGTTCCAGGAATTTTGTTGTTGATTCTTTAGGACTTTCTACATTGACATGTATTCTGTGAACAAAAATAGTTTTATTTCTTCATTCTCAATCAGGATACTTTTAAATTCCTTTTCTTGTATCACTGCATTAGCTAGGACTTCCGGTAAGATGCTGAATAGCAGTAATGAGAGGGGGAAATCCTTGCTTTGTTCCTGACTTAGTAGGGCAGTATGTAGTTTCTCACTGTTAACTGTCACGTAAGCTGTAGGTCCTCTGCAGATTTTTTTTAAAAATCAAGTTGTGGATGTTCCACTCTATTCCTGGTTTTCTGAGAATGTTTATCATGAAAGAGTGTGGAAATTTTGTCAAGTGCTTTTTTCTGCAGCTATTGTTATGATTATGAGATTTTTTTCTTCTTTTAGCCTGTCGATGTGTTAGATAATAGTAATTAATTTTTGAATGTTGAATCAGTGGGATAAATCCCACTTAGTCATAGTATATAATTCTTTTTATACATTGTTGGGTTTAATTTGGTAATACAGTAGAACCTCCATAGTTGACCACTTCTCTACATTGACTCTCCTTAAGTTGGCCTAACTTTCATAGACCAGACATACACCACATGTGTGTATCAGTACAGTAGGCCTAGTGCTTTATGCTGACCACCTCTGTATGTTGACTAGTTTGTTACAGTCCCTTGGATGGTCAACTTAATAGAGGTTTAGCTCTATTTTGTAGAGGATTTTTGTATCTGTTTTCATGAGAGATATTGCTCTGTAGGTTGCTTTTTATAATATAATGTCTTTGTCTTTAATATTAATGTGATGCTGGCCTCATACAATGAGTTAGGAAGTATTCCCTTTGCTTCTGTTTTCTGGAAGAGATTTTATAGAACTGACTGAGCAAGAGCAAGACCCCATCTCTAAAAACTAGCCGGGCATTTTCTTTCTGAAATGGGCCTGGTAGTTTCTGTTTTGAAAGGTTATTAATTATCCAATCAATTTCTTTTAAAGATATAGGCCTATTTGGATAGTCAGTATCTCCTTGTTTGAGTTTTAGTGAATTGTATCTTTTAAGGAATTGGTTCATATTACTAGGATATCAAATTTGCAGCCATAGAGATTTTCATAGTATTCCTTTACTAACCTTTAAACATCTATGGGATCAGTAGTGTTGACCCCATTTTCATTTCTGATATGAGTAATTTACCTCTTTTCTCTTTTTTTCCTAGTTAACATGGTTAGCAGTTTATCAATTTCATTTATCTTTTCAAAGAACCAGCTTTTGGCTTTGTTGATTTCTTTATCAATTTCCCTTTGCAATTTCATTGATATCTGCTCTAGTTTTGGGGAGGTTTTTTTGAGACAGTGTCTCACTCTGTCACCCTGAATAGAGTGCTGTTGCATCATAGCTCATAGCACTCTCAAATTGTTGGGCTTGAGCAATCCCCTTGCTTCAGCCTCCCGAGTAGCTGGGACTACAGGTGCCTGTGAAAATGCCCGGCTAGTTTTTACAGATGGGGTCTCGCTCTTGCTCAGGTAGTTCCCAAACTCCCGAGGTCAAGCAATCCACTTGCCTTAGCATCCCAGAGTACTAGGATGATAGGCATGAGCCACCATGCTAAGCTTCTGCTCTAGTTTTTATATTATTTCTTTGCTTCTGCTTATTTTTGGATTTAATTTAATTTATTCTCCTTTCCTAGTTTCTTAAGGTGAAAGCTTAGATTATTGACTTTAGATCTTTCTTTTTTCTAATATATGCATCTGATGCTATAAATTTTCCTCTAAGAACTACTACTTCCATACATCTTGATAAGTTATCTTTTCATTTATTTAAAAAAATTTTTTAGCCATTTTTCTTTAAAAGACAGAGTCTTACTTTGTTGATCTCAGTAGAGTGCCATGGCAGTGTCACACAGCTCACAGCAACCTCCAACTCCTTAGGGCTTAGCTGATTCTCTTGCCTCAGCCTCCTGAGTAGCTGGGACTACAGGTGCTTGCCACAGTGCCTGGTTATATTTTAAAATATTTTTAAATTTCCCTTGATTTTTTTATTTTATTTTTGTGTCCTTTAGAGGTGTGATTTAATATCTGTGTATTTTGGATTTTTCCAACTATCTTTCTGTTATTGATTTCTAATTTACTTTCATTGTGAGAGCATACGTTGTATGACTGCTGTCATTTTAAATTTGCCAAGGTGTGATTATGGTCCAGAATGGAGTCTATCATCGTGAATGTTCAATGTGAGCTTGAGGAGAATTTGACTTCTGCTGCTATTGGATGAAGTATCTGAAGATGTCCATTAGATCCAGTTGATTGATTGTGCTGTTGAGTTCAACCATTTCTTACTGATTTTCTGCCTATTCTACATGTCCATTTCTGATAGAGGGTATTGAAGTCTCTAGCTATGATAGTGGACTTGTCTGTTTCTCTTTATAGTTCCATCAGTTTTCATATCACATATTTTGATGCTCTGTTGTTAGGTGTGTATACATTTAGGATTATTGGGTCTTCTTGGAAGATTGATCATTTATCATTATGTAATGTACTTCTTTATTACTGACAATTTCCCTTGTATTGAAGTTCATTTTCTCTAAGACTACTATAGGTGGTCCAGCTTCATTTCAATTAGTGTTAGCATGATATATCTTTTTACTATTTTTAAAAAGAAAATTCCACTTACTTTTAAAAAATTGTGATAATTTTGACCATAAAAAAAAAATCATAGCTAACACTTATTGTGTTCTACTATGTACCAAACTATGTATTGTTCTTCAACTTGTATAAATGCTCTAAGATGTACTATTGTCATCTTTGTTTACAAATGGAGTTGTCTCAGGATCACATAATTAGTAAATGGCAGAATCCAGAAATAGACAAAGAATTATCAGTTGCAAGTTATTGACCCTATAAAATAGCAGTTCTCAACCTGTAGGTCATGACCCCTTTGTAACAATGAAAATACATCCTGCATATCAGATATTTACATTACGATTCATAACAGCAGCAAAATTACAGTTATGAAGTAGCAACAAAAATAATTTTATGGTTGGGAATCAGCACAACATGAGGAACTGTATTAAAGGGTTGTGGCTTTAGGAGGCATTGGGAAGGTTGAGAACCACTGTGTAAGCTATTGTTTTATCTAATTCATTTAGATCACTTATTTATATTTTGATTTAGCTAATGAAGGTTATTATTGATTAATTTTCAGATTGAGTCTCACTCTGTTGCCCTGGGTAGAGTGTCATGGCATCATCATAGCTCACAGAAACCTCAAACTCTTGGGCTCCAGAGATCCTCTTGCCTTAGTCTGCCCACTCTGGGACTACAGGCACACACCACCACACCCAGCTAGTTATTTATATTTAGTAGAGATGATGTCTCACTTTTTTTTTTTTTTGAGACAGAGCCTCAAGCTATGCGTGGAGTGCTGTGGCATCACAGCTCACAGCAACCTTCAAATCCTGGGCTTAAGTGATTCTCTTCCCTCAGCCGCCTGAGTAGCTGGAACTACAGGTGCCTGCCACAACACCCAGCTATTTTTTGGTTGTAGTTGTCATTGTTTGGCAGGCCTAAGCTGGATTTGAACCCTCCAGGTCTGGAGTATCTCCCTGGCACTTAGCTGCTTGAGCTACAGGTGCCGAGCCAGATGTCTCACTTTTGCTGAGGCTGGTCTCAAACTCCTGAGCTCAAGCAATCCACCTGCCTCAACCTCCCAGAGTGCTAGAATTACAAGTGTGAACCACCATGTCCAGTCTATTTTTAATTTTTAAATTGTGTAACATATATGTAGCAATTTTTTTTTTTTACTGTTTTAACCTCTTTTTTTTTTTTTTAAACAAGATCTCCCTCTGAGTCTCAGGCAGGAGCTCAGTGGTGTGATCATAGCTCACCTGCAGCCTTGAAATCGTGGGCTCAGGTGATCCTTCTGCCTCAGCCTCCCAAGTAGCTAGGACTACAGACACCTGCCACAACATCCAGCTAGTTTTAAAAAAAAAAAAAAATTGTAGAGACAGTATCTCACTGCATTGCCCCAGCTGGTCTTGAACTCCTGGTATCAACTGACCCTCTCACCTCAGCCTCCCAAAGTGCTGGGATTACAGTTGTGAGCCACTGTGCCTGGCCCCATTTTAACCATTTTTACATGTACAAGTCAGTGAGATTAAGTACATTCATACTGATGTGCTATCATCCATGTCCATAATTTTTTCATCTTCCCCCACTGAGGCTCTGTACCCATTCTATCCTCCTACCACCCCATGATAACCTCTCTTTCTTCCAATGAATTTGCCTATTCTGGGTACCTGGTACAAAGGAAGTCTTGTGGTATTTGTGTACTTTGTTACTGGTTTGTTTCACTTAAAAATAGTATTTTCAAAGTTCATCTGTGTTGTAGCATATTTCAGAATTTCCTACCTTTTTAAGGATAAATAATAATTATTATATGGGCCCAGGCACAGTGGCACACACCTATAATGCTAGCACTTGGCAAGTCAAGGTAGAAAAATTGCTTAAGGCCAGGAGTTCAAGACCATCCTGAGCAAGAGTGAGACTCCATCTCTACAAAAAATAGAAAAATCATCTAGGCATGGTAGCATGCACTTGTAGTCCCAGCTACTCAGGAACCTGAGGCAGGAGGATCCCTCGAGCCCAGGAGTTTGAGGTTGCTGTGAGCTAGACTGAAGTCATAGCACTCTAACCTGGGAGGCAGAGCAAGACCGTGTTTCAAAATATATGTATATTGATTATATGTTTATACCATACTTTGTTTATCCATTCTTCCGACAATGGACACTTGGGTTGCTTCTACTTTCTGGCCATTGTGAATAATGCTACTATGAATATTGTATACAAGTATCTGTTTGATTGCCTGCTTTCAGTTCTTTTGGCTCTATCTAGGAGTGGAATTGCTGGATCATATGGTAATTTCTATATTTAACTTTTTGAGGAACTGCCAAACTGTTCACAGTGGCTGCAACATTTACATTCCCACCAGCAATGAACAAGGGTTCCAAGTTCTCTACATCCTCACCAACACTTGTTATTTTCAGGCTCTTTGAATTAAAAAACAATTTTTATAATAGCCATACTAATAGATGTCAAATGGTATCTCATTATGATTTTGGTTTCTTTCCCTCATGGCTAAGTAATGTTGAACATCTTTTCATGTGGTTATTGTCTATTTGCATATTCGTTTTGGAGAAACGTTTATTCAAGTACTTTACTCACTTTTTGAATTGGCTTATTTGTTTTATGTTGTTGATTTGTAGGAGTTCTCCTATGTTTATACCTTATCAGATTATGAATTGCAAATACTTTCTCCCATTTCTGGGAGAAAGAGAGTGGGCTGACTTTTCACTCTTTTGATGGTGTCCTTTGGTGTCCTTTGATGCATAGAGGTTTTCTATTTTGGTAGGTCCAGCTTATTTTTTCTTCTTTTGCTTCCTGCACTTTTGGTGTCATGTCCACGAATTCATTTCCAAAGCCAATGTTATGAAGATTTCTACGCAGGTTTTTTCCTAAGTGTTTTAGAATTTTAGCTTTTAAAGGTAGGTCTTTGATTCATTTTGAGGTTTTGTTTATGGTGTATGATAAGGGTCCAGCTTTCACTCTTTTGCATGTGGGTATTCAGTTATCTCAGCTCTGCTTGTTGAAAAGACTGTCCTTTCCCCATTGCATGGTCTTAGCACCCTTGCTGAAAATCAGTGGACCATGTGTGGGAGGATTTATTTTGGGGCACTCTATTTTATTCTACCCATCTGTATATCTGTCCTTATGCCAGTACCACACTGTTTTGATTACTATAGTTTTGCAGTAAGTTATGAAGTCAAGAAATATGAGTCCTCCAAATTTTATTCTTCTTTTTCAAGATTGTTTCTGCTATTTGTATTTCTTTCTTTTTTTTTTTTTTGGCTATTCATATTTCATATGAATCTTAGGATAGATTTTTCTATTCCTGGGGAAAAAGAAATTGGGATCACTTTAAATAGTTTCCATCTCTGTACCATTACTCTATTTGTGTCTTCATATTTAAAGTGTGTTCCTTGGCTTGGCACCCATAGCTCAGTGGTTAGGGCACTGGTTACATACACTGAGGCAGGCAGGTTTGAACATGGCTAGGGCCTGCTAAACAACAGTGACAACAACAACAAAAATAGCTGGGCATTGTGGCAGGTGCCAGTAGTCCCAGCTACTTGGGAGGCTGAGGCAAGAGAATCACTTAAGCCCAAGAGTTTGAGGTTGCTGTGAGCTGTGACAGCATAGCACTCTACTGAGGGTGACATAGTGAAACTCTGTCTCAAAAAAAAAAAAAGTGTGTTTCTTGTAGATAACACATGATTGGGTCTTTTAAAAAATTCATTCTGACAGTTTCTGTCTTATAATTTATGTATTTAGACCCATTGACATTTAAAGTGATCATTGATGTAGTTAGATTAATAGCTGCCACATTTGTTTTTGTTTTCTGTTTGTTCCCCTTTTTCTTTGTTTCTTTTTTTTTTTTTGTCTTCTATTCTTTCTTATTTTCTATGGTTTAACTGAGCATTTTGTGATTGCATTTTTTCTCCTTTATCATGACATTCCTCCTTGACCTCCTTCCTCCCCACTTCCTTTTGTATTTTGAGTTTGTAATATAAATTTGCAACTAATCCAGGTACACTCTCACATAACACCATATGACCTCATGGGTGGTGGCACAGTGCAAGTATCTTACATCAGTTTCCCTAATTCTCCCCTCCTGTCCCTTATGATGTTGCTTTCTTTCCCTTATCCATAAGCTGTAATTACCAGATATATTGTTGCTATTATTATTTTGAACAAACTGCTATCTATTAGGTCGATGAAGAAAAGAAAAAAGATTTTGTATTACCTCATTTATTCCTTCTCTTAGTCTCTTTATGTAGATCCAAGTTTTTCTGACCTATATCATTTTCCTTCTTTCTGAAGATTTTCTTTTAGCATTTCTTATAAGGCATTTCCTACTAAGGACCAAGTCCCCATATTTTTGCTTAAGAAACAAAACATCTTTGTTTCTCCCTTACTTTAGAAGGATCATTTTCCTAGATACAGAATTCTAGGGTGGAGGTTCTTTTCTCCCACCATTTTAGATATTTTACTCTACCCTTCTTGTTTGTATGGTTTCTGAGAAGTTTGATGTAATACTTATCTTTGCCTCCCTATAGGTAAGGTGTTGTATTTTTCTTTTATCTTCTTTCAAGATTTTCTCTTTGTCTTTGATTTCTGCGGTTTGAATGTAACACGCCTAAGTATAGACTTGGGGGTATTTACTTGGCATGTACTCTTAAGCCAGATTTGGTGCCTGTCTTCAATTGTGAGAAGTTCTGAGTTGTTATTACTTCAAGTATTTTTTATGTTTTCGCCCTCTCTTTCTTCTCCACATTTCATGTATTTATACTTTGTATTCTTTTCCCATAGTTCTTAGATTGTTTTGTCTTTTTTATTCTTTATTTACCCTCTTTGCATTTTAGTTCTGAAGGTTTCTATTGATATTTCTATAAGATCACTTGTTCTCTCTTCAGCTGAATCCCGTGTATTGATAAGAACAACAGAGACATTCTTCATTTTTGTCATAATGTTTTTTGATTTCCAGAATTTCTTTTTAATTCGGTCCCAGGATTTCCATCCTTCAGCTTACATTACCCATCTGTTCTTGCATGTTACCCAGCTTTCCCTTTAGAGTCCTTAGTGTGATAATCACAGTTGTTTTAAATTCCCAGTCTGATAGTTCCAAAATCTCTGCCTTATCTTAGTCTAGTTCTGGTGCTTGCTCTGTATCTTTAGGATGTGTTTTTTGTCTTGTGTATGCCTTGTAGCTGAACATGATCTATAGGGTGTCGCAAAAGTCACCCCTAAATTTGCTGTATGTGGGGAAAAGGGGAAATTGTAGCTAAGTGTACTCTATTTACAATTTAAATTTTTAAACATATTTACAAAATATTCCCTATGTGTTAGCCATCTCTTTGTAAAATTTTGTAATGAATGTTTAGGGGTAACTTTGGGGATACCTAGTACTGGGTAGAGGAATGTGGTAAATAGGCCTTTAGTGATGGAAGGAGGGGAGCATCTGTAGTCCTATTATTAGGTCTCATCTCCCAGTGAGCCTGTGCCCCTGGGCTGTGACCTCAGCCTCTCCTTTCTGTCCTTATATAGGACAGAATTTCTGGAGGGGGCTGGAGGTGGGAATTTCCCTCCCCCCAGGTTTCTGTTAAAACCCTAGCAGGTTAGGCTTTAGTAAAATAGTTCCTCCTGAGGGCAGGCTTTGTTAAGAAGTACAGAAGGCTCTGGCATATTTCAGTATGATTACTTTTCTCCCCTCCTGGCTAAAGTGCTAGGGGATTTGCCTCCATTTTTCACAGTGGGTGCACCCACTAAAGCTGGGCATCCTGGTGTTCCTAATTCTTACACTTGTCCACACTTAGCATCTAGGATTCATCAGTTACAGTTCAGGTTTCCCTACCCGAGCGTAGTTCCATGGAGGCTTCTACTGTGCTAAATCGTGGTTCTCCACACTTGATCTTAGCCAACAGGCCAAGAAGCGAGGGTAAGTTGTGATTTTCCATATCTCCTGTCTTTCCAATTTTGGGGGGGAGCAGTTTGCCTGTGACCTCAATTCTCTGATGGATCTAAGAAGAGTTGTTCATTTTCCATTTGTTCAGCTTTTTGTCTGTGAGGACAGGAGTGACACCTTCCATGCTTCTCACATACTGACCCATGTTAATCAAAATGAGTGACTGAGGCAAAAGGCTCAGTTAATCCATTTATGAAGTCAGAGCTTGAGGGGCCGCCTTCCTCTGAGACTCATGTTTTTCTAAGGGGTTTTTATGAATTTCTTTAAAGAAGGGAAGGCATATAAGAAAAATGGGGATCAGCAATGAGATTGGTTACATTTTTGTGAGACTCTAGTTAGTGCCCAGTAAATCTACATTTTACACAAGATAAGGTGAATGTTGACAGAAAAAGGGAGTAGGGGCTCTGCACAGTGGCTCACATCTGTAATCCTAGCACTCTGGGAGGCCACGGCAGGAGGATCCCTTGAGCTCAGGAGTTCAAGACTAGCCTGGGCAAGAGTGAGACCCTGTCTCTACTAAAAATAGAAAAATTAGCTGGGTGTTGTGGTATGCACCTGTAGTCCCAACTACTTGGGAGGCTGAGGCAGGAAGATCCCTTGAACACAGAAGTTTGAGGTTGCTGTGAGGTAGGCTGACACCCCAATACTCTAGTCTGTATGGCAGAGTAAGACTCTGCCTAAAAAAAAAAAAAAAAGAGGAATGATTGATTTCGTTTTGTCTTTGTTTTGTGCTTGGGAAGATAAGATTGTAATTGACATTATCATTGTGAAAAATAACAGACTTATGTTTTAGGAGCTGGACTTAGATTGTAACCTAAACTTATAATTGACATGTCCTTGTGTGTGAGTATATATCTTGAAAGGTTTCAAGGCCAGTAAAGAATTTACTTATGAATGATTTTGCAGTGGCATGCCTCTGGAGATATCTGAGTCTTTCTAGAGCCTCTCCATGGGGGTCTGGCTAATGAATAATACTCTGACACAAGGTTGGGAGGTAACAGTTATTTGGGAAAAGAATAGTGGGATCCTGTGACTCAGCTTCCAGGCTTCACTTGCCCTTTGGTATGAGAAGTTTATGAGTCCAGAGACTTTTTATTTTCCTTTACCAGAAAATGTTTTAGGCTTTGCTTTTTACATTTATGTCTTAAAAAAACAATCTACCCAGAAGCTATTTTTCACTGTTGTCTGAGTTAGCAGCTGTTGTTCTAACACATCAACCCTGTATGACAGGTATCATTAAACCCATCTTGCAGCCCATCACTGAGTTGCAAGTCCAGAATTCAATGTAGATCTGCCGTCCTTTTTCTCTCCTTGGCTTCTCTGAGTCCAGAGCTGTGGGGCTTCATTGTTTTTTCTTGACTTCTTGTGTCCCAGGTTGGACAGAAAGTATAGAGCCTGCTGGGATAGATACGTCATAGGTGTCCACTGATCCCATCTGTGTCTGACTCCACTGCTGTCTGGGACCCAGCTGACCCTGTGTTGGGAGGTGTGTGTGGGTACATTGCCATGGTATCCTGGGGAAGCCAGCACCCTGTTATACCTGCTGTGTGAGCATATGCCATCCTGTTTATGGCTGAACCATGGTGGGGGTCCCCAGGAGGTGAGGGTGCTGGCCTGGGTGCACTTTGGGGAGAAGAGGAGCAGAATGCCAGGAGATGGGACTTGCACAAGTCAGGAGAGACAGAGCAGGGCTGGGAGACAGCTTCTGGACTCCTGGATCTTTCTAGAGCAGGGATAAAGATCCCATGGTGCATGCCCATGGTCCGCCTTCCAGTATTCAGGGCAGACGTTGCTAATCAGTCACTGTGTGTGTGTGTCTGTATGGCCAAACTCCAGTGCTCCCACTGGCCCTCAGCAGGCATGCCCTTCTGCATGCCTATCTTTGGCTGGCTGCTGGCACAAAGCAGGTCCCCGTCAATGGTTGGAGACCGATGGTCAGTGTCTTAGCCCTTTTACTGCCCATGCATACCACCTTTCACATCAGCAGCATCATGGGATGCTTGTGTCCTTGTCCTCAGCCTCCTGTCTTGTGCCTCCTGTCTCTCCTGAGAGAAGCAGTCAGAGGCTTCCAGTGTGGGCCCATGGGGTTGGGGGTTGGATGGGTACCAGAAGGACTCAGAAAAGAGGCAGAGGCTTGGGGTCAAGTTTGTTAGAGAGAAGCCAGCCAGGCATGCAGGGCTGGGCAGGGAGAGGAAGGAGCAGCTCTCTCTGGGGGGTGTGAGGAGCCCTTGGGGTCATCAGGCCCCATCTGACCCCATGCTGGTGCCCAACACATCGCTTCCCTCTGCTCTGCTGCCTTGACCCAGAAGGTGTTGGCTGTGGCAGTTCCCAGCTGTGGCTTGGGGCAGTGTGAGATATGAGGCCCATGAGGTTGAAACCAAACACGGTGTCACAGAAATGGGTCAAAGTCATGCTATTCTCACATACTATATAGGATTGTCAGTGTGGGAGAGGGAAACCTATATAGACACCCTCTGGCTGCAGACATCCAGAAGCGATTGTGATCTTGTGAATCCATGTGGACATGTGGCGGGGGTCCCAAGGGTGGCCATGCACAGGTGAACCTCTTTTAGATAAGGCATTTTGTCATGAGCTTGCTTAATTGGGAAACAGCCTCTGCTCTGCTCACAGCATTGTCAAAAAGGTAAAAACAAAACAAAACAAAACAAAACAAAAACCACACACACAAAAAAAACCCAGCATCTCTGGAGACACACTCATCAAATGAAGAACCAGCACCTGTGTCTGGGAGTATGGTGTGATAACAATGACAGGAGACGTGGTAGGATTGGTGAGGTGCGTGCATCAGAGGGCACCTGGCCACCAGGAGGCTCAGAGGGGTGGGAGGAGCTGCTCTCCTTCTGTTGAGTAGGACAGAAAGCAGAGGGTGCCCCAGTGGGGTTTTCTTGGTCTGAGATCCGCCCATAAAGACTCTGGGGGCAGCGGCTGCTGTTCTGGGGTGGAGCCATCAAGTTTGGGTGTATCCTTGGGTGAGCCTATGGATGCAAGGAGGATGGACAGGTGGCCTTTCCATCCAGTTCTCACCATGTGTTTCTTTGTTAACTTTGTTCATTTCACCAGAAGCATCTATTGTGGGTTTCAGCGGGTCATACAGGGTTTCAGAAGGGATCACTGTTGAGTTCTAAAAATAGAAGTCCCCTCCTCCCCGACTCCTGGCTCTCTGGAACCTCTTCTTAGTAAAGATTTCTATAGTCAAATAGATTAGGGATTTATTCTGATTTAGGCCAGAGCAGGGAAAGGCTGCACCTCATACTCCTTTCTTGGAGATTCACAGTACAGATTATTATATTAAAGGTTCTGAAAAGTCCTGTAATAAAAAATGAGAAAAGGAAACACTGTTCAACCTACTGGTTTCCAAACTTCTTTTCATGCAGAACCCCTAATTGTATCTAACATCTGTTAAAATCCTGTGAAGCTAATATTGAGGAATGTAATTTGGAAAATATTTGCCTACTATACACAGATTCCACAAGGCAGAATTGGGGGGGGTGTCTTCATACCTTATTGGCTGAATAATGTCTCCCCCAATTTGGTGTATATATAGAAGCCCTAACCCCTAGTACCTCAGAATGTGACCTTATTTGAAAATAGGGTCAATGAAGACAACAAGTTAGGCTGAGGTTATACTGGAGCAATGACTGATGTCCTTATAAAAACAGGACATGTGAACACAGGTGCACACAGAGACAGAACACCATGTGGTCTTGAAGGCAGGGACTGGGGTGATGCATCTTCAAACTGAGTAACACCAAGCATTTCAGGCACCACTAGAATCCAGGAGAGAAGTAGGTGCACTTTCTTGCCGCCAGCTCTCACACTCCTGTCTCTGACCTCTGGCCTCCAGAACTGTAAGAAAAGAAATAGCTGTTGTTTAAGCCACATAGCAGCCCAAGCAGACTGAGAAAGCTGGGATAGGTTAGGACTTAGCTTTCTGTGGGCTCAGTAGCCATCACTGGGAAGCCTCAGGACCCAGAGTAGGAGAGACTTTTGGGGAACCTTTCTGAGGCTATGTGTGGACCACCCAGCTTCCAAAGAAAGACTTCAAAAGGACCAGCGGTGGGGTGTTTAGCAGTTGGGAGAAATGGCTTTCCATTGTGGGTGACAATTATAAAATCACCCAGAGGTTGTACCTTCAGAAATGAACTCTTATAAAATAACCAAACGCTTGTTTATGAGAAAGGGAAGGTGGACACTCCCCCTGCTCCCCGTGCCTGCTAGTTGAGGAGGTTCTGGCTCTCTGTGCTGTATGAACCTGAAGGAATGTTCTCTGCTATCGAGTATATGATCTTGGTTAAAAAGTGAGAATCACATGTGAAGTGATGTTAAATATAAAAGGTGAAATACAAAATAAGAACTCACAAGCTGGCAGAGCACGTGCTTGGGTGCTGGCTTGGGGCCAGGGGCATCTGGTGCTCACACTAGAATTAGACTTTAATGTAGCTTGGCCGCTCCAGTAGGGCCACCTGGGGCCCAGTGTTTAGAAACCAGGGTGTTTGGCCCTGGGCTGGAGTGAACAGACCCAGCCCCAGGAGCTTAGCTTGCCTGTGCCTGAGGGCTGCTTGCTAGAGGGTGATGCCTGCCCACCTCCTTGTGGGACATCACTCTGGGCCTGGGAACTCCACCTCCTGCCCAGTGCAGCAATGCAGAGCCCATGTGCGCGCCTCCTTCACTGCAACACCAGGCCCAGGGTGACTGGGGACAGTTAAATACCACACCATAGGGTGTAGGATGGTGTCCTCAGGCAAAGCAGTGTGCAGCTGTCAGATCCCCCTGGTAAGGGCTTGCCAGTGTCATGGGGAAATACAAAAAGTAGAGACAGGAGGCACTGATGGTACGGGAGGACACCTCCCAGCAGTGCAGTGCTGCACACCTGCACAAATAAAATGGCAGCGCCTCTGCCCACCGAGTTTGGGCTTATGGAGGTGACTTCAGTGTGTTCTTTAATCTATTTTGTTTACTCTGTTGCAAACACTGTACACATAATAATAATATAAACACATAATTCATCTGCGTGAACATGGATTATGTGTTTGTATTACTGCAAGCAGAAAAATACGTAAAAGAAAAAAAAAAACCCACTATAGTCTCAGCACTCTCGTTCATACGGAAGTTCCTGTTTTCACCAAATTGCTTAGGTCAAGATTAAAATATAAAAGAACCTTTCCTCCTTCACGCCTAAGCACTCATGTTTTCAAAGGTAGGAAATTTGGGTTTTTTTTTAAGCTAACATACATATAAATAGCAACTTGACTTAGTTTAAAAAAAAAAACAAAAACGAACAAATGAACCAACCTCTGTACAGCCAGTGGCCCTGTGCCTGCTGGGCTGTCCCCAGCCCTGGCCTGTCCCCAGCTTTGGCAGCCTTGAGTGCTTCTTTGCCAGCTCAGCCTCTTCCAGAAAGCCCTGATGGGGAGGACCTGTGGGGGGCTGGGGGCTGTGCTTGTCACTGGGAGACATCACCAGGCCCTGGCCTGTGAGGGGAGCCACAAAACCCAAATGGGAGATTCCAGTTTACAAATCAGGTCAACAGGATTGGATCCTTTGCTTTTACTCAAGACTCCTGGGCTTCCTTCAGCTCTAAAATGTAAGACCACTTTGGAATTACCAGTGGCCTTTCTGTGGACCAAAGGTGTCCCTGACATGGCTCTTGGCTACCACTGTTGCTGGGAACCAACCTGAGGGGGCATTTCCAGCCCACCCCAGAACATCCGAGTTAGGAGAGTACCTGCATGTGTGTGTGTGTATGTGTTGTGTGCTGGAGAGACAGAGATGACCAGTGGAAGTCAAGTGTTAGGTTCACTTATGCAAATAGCAGCTGTGCTGGGCAGTCAGCCCACTGGGGAGAACATGGGGTGGGACAAGACAGTGGGGGCAGTCTGGGCTTCTGGGGAGGGCTGTGGCCTAACCAGCAAAGCCTAGTGGAGAATGGGGCATGTCATAGAGCCACCTGTAGCAGGGAGCTCTGTGGGTGTGGATGGAAGCCGATAGCAACAGGTGGAAGGGCAGCTAGAGTTGGATCCTGGGAAAATCCTGGGGCCAGTCTCTGTTTCTGAGGGGCAGGAGAGCTGGGGAAGAGGCTGAGACTTTCCTTCTGTCATGAGAGGAGCTATAGACGGGATGCAGGGATGAGATAGAGGCACACAGACGAGGGGTCCTGCAGACTCTGACACTTCCCATCACATCTGCCTCCATGAAGTCCCCATCAGACTGTCACTCATCTGTAAAGCTTGGGCGCTGCCCTGGGTGGCAGTGGTTGGTGGAAGCATTGAGCACCTTTCTTCCTCCTAGGTGGCCTTCACCCTGTTTTCAGGTGAGGTGACAGAGACCCCAGCAGTGAGGCAGGTATGGGGTGCTTGCAGCCTGGAGCAGCTCATGGAAGCATTGTGCAGTTCCAGGGTTCCCTTCCCTCCCAGAATTAATTCTCTTTTTCTCCCAGGACCGGTTTCCCCCGCACTGTTGATCCCACTGTAAATGAGACAATGTTCTGAGCCTTCCAGAAGGCAAAGACTCAAAGAGTATTTTCTTGTTTTAATTAGCTCTATTTGATTTTAAAAGCCCCATAATATGCTTGGTGCCCAGCGGCCTTGTGATGTGAACAAGTTATTCAAATCACTTTCAGCTGAGTTCAGTAGCAGGCATCCCTCACTGAGCATCATGCAGGTGACCTTGATGTTCAGATGTTCAGAATGTCAACCTGGGACCCCACAGGGTCCCCTTTTCTAGACCTTCTCCCCACTCCTCATCTCCAACCCCTCTGCCTTGCAGTCTCCTGGGAGTGGTGCCCCAGTATCAATGTGCACACCTGTAACACTGTCCAAGGACGTTCTTCAAGGAGTTTAGCACGATGCTGCCACTGCCTGCCTGCCCATCTGTGCTTCTGGATAAGCAGAAGGGACTTTGAGCCTGTCCACAGGGTGGGGCATCCCCCAAGTCCCAGGCCCTGTTTACTCAGGTGTGCTTCTGCTCTGACTGGGGCCTTGGGCCTCAGCCTGAAGGACTCCTATACATCCACACGGCTTGGTGGTCCTCCTGCTGGGTCACTCCAGGAGTCCCCTCTTCCTGATCATTCTCTAGAAACCAGCTCAGACCCTCCTTCCACATGGCCTTTTGGTGGCCATGCTCTCTTCTAGCTGGGCTAGACAAGTGCTGAGGCACAGCAACCCCTTTCCACAGTCAACTTGAGATGCTTGAAGGTTAGTTCTTGCTCCTGTAACACAGGCCAGATGCTGTGCCTGACACCAGGGTCCAGAGTGTAGGACACTGGCTTGTCTATAGAGAGTATGGTTGGGCGGGGGGAAACAAATAATTATAACAAAGTGGACCTGAGACACATGCAAGGTGCAATATTCAGAGGAGACTGAGCTGACTTCCTTTGGGAGCTGGGTGAGGGAGGAGCTGTTGGAATTGGGTCTTATAAGATGTGTAGGAGTTTGCCTGTGGCAGTAGGGACAGGCTTACAGTTCAGACCAAGGATCTTTGTTGGTATTATCTCTCAATGATTATAAATTCTGCCAAGCAGGCACCAGATCCTGAGAGATGATGGCAATGGTGCAACCTTCTTACTTTCGGAGATGTCTGAGATGCTGGGGCCCCTGCCGTAGCCTGCATGGCACATACTAAATGTGTTTGTGGCCACTTCTCAAAGCGCTGGCACTTCCAGGGGGGACTTCCTATGACAGATTGGCCTCTAGCCAGTGGCAGAGCCATTAGGGGAGGGGAGGAGGCAAAACTGGTTCTGTAGCTACCAGCCTGAGTGGGGCCGGGGGTGGTTGGGGGGTGGAGGACAGACGCCACCAGGAGGAGCCCATTTCAAGGTGGTTCTCTGGGGGGAGAGGTGGGTAAGGTGGACAGATGCCTGGGGTGGGTCTTTGGGATATATGCCAGGTGGGGGCAGAGAGGAGGAGGAGAGTTGGGGGCTCAGAGAATGTCCAGGGCTGCAGTGAGGCTGTGGAATGGAAGGGATGAAGTCAGGAGCCGAGGAGCTGGGAACAGGTAGCAGGGGTCATCTTAGGGCCAGTTTCTGCCCTCTCTCTATCAGCCAGCCACTTTCCCCTCTGGGGACATCAAGTTGTCAGGAGTGGAAATCCTGTCTTCTGTTTCCAAGGGTGCCTTCCACCCCATTTGCAGGCCCATGTTATCCTGGGCCTTTATTGTTGAGTGCCTGCTGGATGCACTGTGCATGCTGCCTTCCCTGTCATGAAGATGGGCAGAGTGGTGCTCCCAACTCCAGACTCATCCATGCTCCTCCCTAGCCATGCCTTCTGCCTTCTGCCAACAGTCTGTCTTGGCTTTCACTGGCCTGGCCTCTTGCTCTTCTTTTCACTGCCCTGATCACTGACCGTCCCAGGCCCAGACTGATGGTGCAAGGGCAATTCCAGAGCCTTCTGCAGAGGAGAAAGAAATCTCTGACCTGGGGAAGGGAGAAAAGCCTGTCTGGGGCAGTCCTATGATGTGTCCTTCTGCAGTAGGGTTTTTGGTCATTTGTTGTGTGGACACACCTGTGCTGGGAAAAGCTGTGGCTCCCTGCCCTCCACTCCTGTACCTGTCCTGGTCTGGGCATTCCCTGGGAGCCCGCTGTGCTGGTGGGAAGGGGTATTCCTGCATCCTCATTGCTCAGGGATGGGCTCACCCTGATATGTACCATACTGCTATCCTTGGCAGCCTGAGTGTTTGAAGTTCCCTCTGAGACACAGCCCTGCACTATGAGGGCAGGTCCCTGCACAGGAAAGCCAGGACTCCCCGCTCCCTTCAGGGCTTGGCCCAGAACTCTGCATAGAGGTTTGCCAAGCCATGCTGTGGCCACCATGCCCTCTGGGGGTCAGAGCACAACAGATGGCAACACATGACCCATTTTGGGAAGCTGTCACCTCTCCTGAGCAGGAAGTAAATGCAAGCATGAACGGTAGTCCAGGTTGGCTCTTGCCATTGCCCTGGGAGGCCACCCTGCTCTGCTGTGTGATGGGGGCACTGAGACTCAATGCCATATCACCCCCTGCAGCCAGGAAGTGATGGAGGAGGATTGAAACCAGCCTAGGCAGGAAGATCACCTGTGGCCTCTGCCTTTGCCACCCAGTCTCCCAGGCCACTTTGACATGTTAAAAACAATAATCCTTTTTTCACATTCTTTTTTAAAATACAAAAGAATATTTTGAGCACATAACCAATGTACATAGTGAAAAATATCAAACAGCAAGAGGACACTGAAAAGAATGTATATCTCTCCCTTATCTCTTAGCCACGCCCAGGCAGCTCTGTCCCCTTTCACAGGGTTGACCCTGAAAACTGAAGAAGCAGCTCATCACAGTCATTGATCTTAACAACCCAGGTCATTAAGGCTGTGTTGATCAGTTTGATGGAAGTATTTCGGATTGCATGTGAAAACCCCAC
>CAUYQV010042101.1:0-28402 GCA_963574575.1 Galagoides demidoff
CACCTGTGGTCCCAGCTACTTGGGAGGCAGAGGCAGGAGACTCGCTTGAGCCCAGGAGTTGGAGGTTGCTATGAGCTGTGATGCCATGGCACTCTACCCAGGGGGACAGCTTGAGGCTCCGTCTCAAAAAAAAAAAAAAAAAATATTAATTATATTTAAAAAAATGCTATTCTAGATTGCTGAATCCTTACTTGCACATTTTTTAGCACACTATTTTAAAGCAGGGAAGATTTGCAGAATCATTTAATAGCCACAGCTTTCCATGGCCGGCTACCTGAGGCACAGACAGGCGTAGCAGGTCAGGCAAGGTCTGACTCTGTGAATCTGTTCACATTCTGTGCGACTAGTTTAGTGATCCATAGGTGTGTCATGAGATCATTGTTCCCGTTAATGACTCCTCGTTACAAATGGTGTCAAATACAGGAGAGATGGATCTTGCCTTAAAGGTATTTTCACCTTCTTTTTCTTCATTTGTAGTCCTAGACTTCCAAAGTCTCACCTGAAATGTGTCAAAATATTCACTGTGGGAGAAGGATCAGTAAGTTTTCTGACATAAAGCAGAGAGAATGTCTTTGCTACTTCTTAGCTTTCATTTTGCCTTTGTATTTCACAGTTAATGAAATTTCCCCAGTGATTAGATATGTGTAGGAAGAAAAAAAATATATATATATAATGATCAAATCACATCACTTCATTTGACATTTCACAAAGTGAAGGGCTGGCTATTACATTCACAGAACTTATGATTTGTTTTTACCATCTGGTAGAAATTACTTATATTCAGCAGGATTTCTCTGAAATGACTATACCTAAATTGGGAAAGTAAATCCATATTTCTGTATTTCTATTTTTATAAGTTTCTCTTTTCAGAACTGTATTGCTATACTCACATACTGTGTTCATTTTCTGTATTCTAAAATGGTTTTTATGATACAACCATCTTAATACATTAAAATATATTAGGAATAGAAATATGCCTTGTTCAGCTTTATTTCCCCATAACTGAATAAAATGACTTCAGTGTAATCAGTACATAAAAAAGACTTTTTGAACTAAATGCTGACAAATTCAATAGTCCCACTGGGACAGAGGCCCCTGTCTCTTTTTGCAAGCCCATCCCTGAACCTTGATTCTTTTATTCCAATTACCTGTTAAATGGGTGTCTATTGACTATCATGTTGTATCATAAATTTCCACATATCTATAACTTCCCATGCTGTTGAGTTCTTATTACTAAACATATTCTTTTAAATAGCCAGTTATATTATCCAAAACAATATGCTTTACATGATTGGACTTATATTCTCTGTATTGCATTCCCCTGTAATCAGTCACTAAATTTTTCATTCATCCGTGGTTTGTTCATTCTTTAACTACCAGGTATTTGAGTGCCAGATATGCGTCAGTGCACAGCATATGCAAAGGCCATGTTATAGGAGTGTGTATGGTAATTTTAAAAAGCTGAAATAAAGCGAGATGGACAGATTCATAACAAGGGGAGGGAACATGACTGTGACATTAAGTCTGAGTGGCTGGTCAGGGCCTGAACCTTCAAGAAGTTGTAGTATACTTTAAGAATTCTCTAAGTTGTATGAATGCCTTTATTCTTTGTTCTGTAGCAACATAAACCCTTCCCAGTACGTTAAGCAAAGGTCTGAGTATGTTTCCTTTAATATTGTGGCTCAGTTTGTTGCACAATACATACAAAGAAAAAATTAAGAGATTATTGCTCGCCATCCAGTGATGGCAGCAGAGCAGGGTGGGGATGGAAATGAATCCATGAAGTAGTGATTAAAGACAAAATAAAATGAAATTCCAGAAAGTATTTCATTACATTTTTGCCTATAGATATTTTGACTGCTTTTAGTTTTTTTTTGTATTATTATCTTAAAATCAGATCACTTCATTTATACATAAATCTTTGACAATTTCCTACCTGTTATTTTACTGGTAAAAAGGTATTGATATTTTTAATATGTTGGAATTTTCTGACTGCTTATTTTCCAGAAAGAATGTGATAATATGCATTCCCTTCAACTGAATAAGAAAACATGTCACTATATTTAGTGTCCATTATGAAAAACTTTCAATCTTTGCCACATTTGTAGATTAAAAGAATCATTATTTTAGAATACATTTATGAAAATATTTTGAAAACGTCTATCTTTTTGAATTATATTATTCCATGGTATGAACTGAGTATCTGCCTTGTGTTTTTTTTTTATGATTTGACTTTTCATGTGGTGCATATTCAATATATAAATTGTTGTCAATTCCAAACTCAAATTTCATTTTTATTCAGCAAAGTTTAACTACCTTTGTTACTCTCTACTATGAGATAACCTACCCTCCTATAATTCTCTACTTTTTTCTCTCTACCTATTATTATCTAAAATGCTAAATAATTTGCATAATTATATGTACATTAAATATGGTCATTCTTCACCTTTACCAAAATATAAGTTCCTTATGTGCAATGATCATTGTCTTGTTTTTAGAAAAACATATAAGTGTTGATAAATAATATTTGTCAGATGGTTATTAAATTTTTTATAATTCTTTTGTCCCATGACTACTTTTATACTTGTATCAGTACAAAATTTTACCCCATCTATAAATCTCACAAATATTCAGCTATATTTTACTTCATAGGGGTACATATTATTCTTTTAAGTCCATTAGACTGATATAACTTTTGACTTAACCTTGCAAGATTTGTTTGCTTGTCAATCACATAAGCCTTAAAAATGATTTTTCCATATGATTAAAAAATTCCTTAAAGTTCCTACTGGAGTTGGTGGAATGATTTTATTTAATGTGTAAAGCCTTCCACACCAAAATTTTGCAAAGCATAATAGAACAAAGCATTGATTTAGACTATAATCTCGTACCTAGATTTCCAAAACTTCACAATTTGGGGAAAAGGAAAATGGAAACTAAATACTTTAGCCTCATTAATAAATTGATTAAAACTTAAAAATCAAACTTTGAAAATGTACAGACACTTTGATAATTATTCACCTATAGAATCTTTGCAAAAAATATAATGATTAAAATAACGTGGGCATGGTTCCACCAGGATTAGATATAGATGGAAGTTAAAAATGGTTTTACCCACATCAATAATCCCCTTTTCTAACCCCCTTCCCATAAGCTCCCAGCCACTAGTAACCAGCATTCTATTACCTTCATGAGTTCATTTTCATTCTTCTTGAGTTGCCACATACGAGTGAAAACATGAAATGTTTGTCTTTCTGTGACAGGCTCATTCCACTGAAAATACAGTTATGAGGAGTAAGATTTAGTGTTGAGTAGCACAATAAGGCTGCTATAGTTAACAACAATTTATTACATATTTCAAAATATTTAACTAAAAGCATGGAACTGAAATGTTCTTAACACAAAGAAGTGATAAATGCTTGAGATAATGGATACACCAATTACTCAGATATAATTGTTATAAATATAACTTGTACTAAAATAGCACATGTATGACACAAATATGCAAAATTAATGTGTATCTATAATAATTAAAAAGTTTAAGAAAATAAAAAGCTGTTTTGAATACAGTAACGATCCTTCCCATAACCAGAACAGAGATATTTCTTAGTCTTCTTTAACTAGTAATTGTCCTAATAGCCTCAAATTAGAGAATAATAGCACACTGTTATTTTACACATGGATTATTTTTAACTGCTGCCAATTTGGGTAGAGAGGTGTAGCTACATAAATATGAAATGTACTTTAAAGGTATAAATAGAAGCTGGACATGCTTTCACTGAATCCTCCTCTTTAAAATCCTATAGTGGCTTCCCATTGTTCTAAAAAAATAAAAACCTATCAGCATGGCCTACTGGGCTCAGAATTATTTGACCTCTGATTACTTCTTCAAATTCCTTTTGAAAATGTTCCCTTTGATCACCATTCTCTAGGACAAATTGTTTTCTCATATTGTTCCTTAGAGATGGCCAAGCTTTTCAAATCCCAAGGCCTTTATACTTGTTCCGCAGAGAGGCTTTCCAGATTGTTCTATCAAAAATAGCCCACTCCTCACTCTTCTGATTTCTAACTCTCAACCCTCGGTATTTCTTTCATTGTACTGAATAGTACCTGACATTATTGTATTTATTTATGGGAAGAGACCTCATAAAGTCCAGTAAACCCTTTAGATGTATTAAATGATCTGATAGCCTAATAGTAAATGATGACTTTCCCATATCCTGGCTGTAGAATTTTCTGAAGTTTTTAAAGTCTCTTTATTCCAGCATTAACATTCACCTATTAATGAGGCTCAGTTGTTAATTCCATTTTCTCCCCTCTTTCTAAGTGGTTTCTGTTTCTGCTCCTAATGGCGTTTATCTTTCATTCAAATTCATAAAGATAGTGAATCAGAATTGTCTGGAAAACTCTCCTATCAACCTTTTCTTAAGTGTACAATGGAGTTTATGGCTGGGTGCCCTTGAGTCACAAATCACTTCTGATGCAAGTAACCATGGCCACGTTAAGAGGTAATATACAAAGACTTCCCAGGACTGCACCTCAGCTAAGAGCGATGAAGGGTAGAATAAACTTTAGCCGTGAAAGGCATTTAGGAAAGCAACTAGAATAAAAGAAGCAGTCCCTGCAACAGTAAACAAGTTCTAACACGCTGAGGATAGTGAAGAGTGAAACGGGGAAGATCTTAACTGAGCTGCCTCTTACTACAGTCCTGAGCAGGTCTTTAGTCTATACTGAAGGGAGAAATAAGTGAGGTAGAGAATTTTCTATCACGATAGTCATTATAATTTTCAGGCAACTGAGCCATAGAGTTATAGTAAACTATATTTATCTGGATCTGTATTTCTTAGTTTTTATTAAAAGTGACTTAAAAATGACACTGAATGGATCATTCCTGCTGACATCTTCTTTTGCAGTTTTTTTTCTTTTTGGGGCCAGGTTTGAACCCACCACCTCCAGTATATGGGGCTGGTGCCTTACTCCTTTGAGCCACAGATGCCACCCCTGTTGACATCTTCTTTCACAAGGAAGAGGCTCATTGAGAATTAAGTTGCTTTTTTCTCCATTGCAAGCATTACATTCTGCAGAGCGTCTATATAGAAACCATGAAGGAGCCTGGGAGCTTTGTGATGGAATAATCTTATCTTTTATCCTTTTGAGGACTAAGAGTGATTTTCCCCAGTGACAATTCAATCATTAAAGTAAAAGCACATATATGGAGCCACTCATATTCTGTTAATTTTATTATACAAGTGAAGTGTGATAAAGTCATCACTGCCAAAATTAACACCAAAGTTTTCTTATGTAGTTGCATAAGTAATTTTTCTGCATTGGATGATCAAGAGTGAAAAATATAAATAATTATTTGTGGTTGAAGAACTTGAGAACATGTGTGTAATCTTAGAGATTGATAGAGATTTGTATTTTATATTACAAAATATTATATGATTAAAAGAATTTTACAGGATACGCCAACCTCATTTAAAAATGAATTATGTTTGTGATTTCCCCTTTACAATATTATATTTTTTCCAATTTTAATATCAGGTGTATGCAGATTAAGAAGAATGATTTTGAAGTATTTCTTCTTTTCCTATTGTCTATAAGATTTGGCATGATCTGTTTTTTGAAATTATCTTTTATTTTTATTTATAAATATTAGTTGTCTATTTTTTGAGACTTTGGAAAAAAAAAAGAAGTTAATTGATGACTCCATACTGAACCTCACAGTCAAAGCATTCTACAATAGACATAGTCTTATTGGACAATGTGAATGTTACTTTCTTTGCATTACTATTATTAGTATTGCTTAATACTTCACTGCAGCAATCGTCTGATTTCTTTTCTGAATGTATTTATCTTCATGCATTCTTTATGAGGTTTTTGATCCTGGTCCTTACCTTTTTTTTTTTTTTATTAAATCATCACTGTGTATATTAATGCAGTCATGGGGTACAATGTGTTGGTTTTATATACAATTTGAAATATTTTCATCAAACTTGTTAACATAGCCTTCATGGCATTTTCTTAGTTATTGTGTTAAGACATTTATATTCTACATTTAGTAGTTTTCACATGTACCCTTGTAAGATGCACCGTAGGTGTGGTCCCACCAATTACCCTCCCTCCACCCATCCTCCCCTCTCCCCTCCCCTTCCTTTCCCCAGATTTTTGTGCTATAATTGGGTTATAGCTTTCATATGAAAGCTATAAATTAGTTTCATAGTAGGGGTGAGTACATTGGATACTTTTTCTTCCATTCTTGGGATACTTTGCTATGAAGAATATGTTCCAGCTCCATCCATGTAAACATGAAAGAGGTAAAGTCTCCATCTTTCTTTAAGGCTACATAATATTCCATGGTGTACATATACCACGATTTATTAATCCATTCATGGGTCAATGGGCACTTGGGCTTCTTCCATGACTTAGCAATTATGAATGACTGCAGATTTCTCTGCTGAAAACTTTCAAGCTAGAAGAGGGTGGTCATCAACTTTTAATCTCTGAAAACAAAATAACTTTCAACCCAGGATCCTGTATCCAGCTAAAGTTTCATTTATGATGGAGAAACTGAATACTTTACTGATATTCACACATTGAAGAAATTTGCCATAACTAAACCAGCTCTCCAGGATATTTGCAGACCTATCCTCCATTATGACCAGGGCAATCCTCCACCTCAAAAGTAAATTCACTCAGAAACTTTTGATCAAATTCCAACTTCCACAGTGGCAAAAGGATTGAAAATGTCCACTGGACTTTCAAAAAACTCAATACTCAAAATTTTACCAGGCTTATCAATATTCTCAATTAATGTGAATGGTCCTTGTCTTAAACCTTGTTATTGTTGTTAAATTGTTAAATTTTAAGCCTTTTTAACTCTGTGAAGGCAAAAGTGGAAACCTAATAATCACATGTATATGTAATAATAATTAAAAAACTGGAAATGGGAAAATTCTTGGACTAGTGCTTTGGTTTAGAGATAATTTTAGTCTATTTCAATGATCTTGCAATGAAATGTCAATCACTGTCAACAAACAGTATCCTAAAATCAACCAAAATCCTGGACTTCAATATGGTTATTGTCTTCAAACTTCTTTTCTGCCATTCACCTGTATCCTGCATTTTTGGAAGAGGATTCATGTGAGACCTGCCTTAACTAATTCTGAAGCATTCCTCTGGTTTGTGTTCTAACTTGGCCTTTATTATACTGTTCTTTCTCTCTTGATTGGGTAACCAATATCCAATCATCCTCATCTTGGAATACAAATAAATCTGGAAATTTCATGCTTACTCTTCTATCCCTATCCTCTCCATATGATTGCAACCTTAAAAGTAGATGTGAACCATCGCCATGACTTTCTGAATAAACCACTTCTGAGCTTTTTGCTCTATCATTTGTGCCATTGCAACCTTATGATTTTCATCACAAAGCTACTAGAGTAGAGTGGACTGAGTATAAGCAACCACATTTACCGAACTCCAGTGGAATGAAACAAAAGCTGTTTAAAAATATTCTACAATATGACCAGAAAACAAGAAAGATTACCATAGACACAAAATTTTGGTGAATTTCTCAATAGAAAGCTAATAGGATTAAAATAGAAACTACATCAGGGTTCGGCACCTGTGGCTCAAGTGGCTAAGGCGCCAGCCACATACACCTAAGGTGGTGGGTTCAAATCCAGCCTGGGCCCGCCAAACAACAATGATGGCTGCCACCAAAAAAAAAAAAAAAAATAGCCAGGCATTGTGGTGGGCGCCTGTGGTCCCAGCTACTTAGGAGGTGGACGCAGGAGACTCATTTCAGCCCAGGAGTTGGAGGTTGCTGTGAGCTGTGATGACACAGCACTCTACCCAGGGGGACAGCTTGAGGCTCTGTCTCAAAAAAAGAAAAAAAAGAAAGAAAGAAAGAAAGAAAGAAACTACATCAGATTGTAATGAAAATACACAAATACAGAGTAAAGAAATAGTATTTAAATCAGAGTGGTTTGGGGGAATATGCAAAGAATACAGATAATGATAATGAGACCTTAGGTAACTAGTATAAGCTATCACTTTTACTAGTGACCTTACACTATCACTTTGTACAAATATTTGGAGAGTAGAAAGTAACTGAATTTGATCCTAAAAGGTAAGTCAATGGAGCAATAAAGGCAGAGAATTCCAGATAGCTAAAGGTCCACAGAGAGATGAAGGGAATGCCCTCAAAACTGCAAAGCATTAGTATTAGGCAAAAAAAGTAAAACAAAAAAAAAAGAAAGAAAAAATTGCAGAACAGGCAGATGCACACCATGTGCTGCAATGTTTCTTTCTATCTTTGCAAAGATCAAGTATAAGCAAAATCTGCATCCACAAATGGATAAACCAGAACTTTTCTGAAACATTAGCAGATAGACTAAGAATCAGCAAATGTACGAGGAAAATCAAAAATACAAAAGAAAGATCCTCAATTTAATAATATAATACTAGCATATGGAAAAAATATTTAATGGAATAAGCAGATAAACTATAATGAAATTATATGGAACTGTTCATCATATCTATAAAAGAGCAATTTATGAAAAAATACTCTGAAAAACTTGAAAATAAAAATACCATACATTCAAAGGTGAGTTCTATGGCAAAATGAACTAAGCTGAAGAGTAACTTTAGTGAACTAGATAATCGTGCAAATGATTTCACAGAACACCATGTGAAAAGAAAAAAAGTTAATGAAATAATGATGGAAGTTACAATGAAATAAAAAGTTGTAGAGAATATATCCAGTAGGGCTGAAATCCATTTGATAAGAACATCAGAGGAAAAAAAAATCTCTATGGAATAGAATATGTAACCAATAAAATAATTGAAAATTTCTTCAGTGCATAAGAAATAAATACATTAAAAAGAAACAAAATTGTCAACCTAGAGAATGAACACAAATTCATAGCTAAATATATCAATGTGCAATTTCACAGGCAAAGGCTAAAAAAGAAAACATAATACTCTTTAAATATTCCAAAAAGGAACAATTTTGCAGGTTCCCTATGAAAAAAAAGGAAACATATTAGCATCAGTCTTCTTTTGATAATATTGCATGCCATGAGAAAATACAACAAGAATGGCTAATTTCCAAGAAAAAAATCCCACCTGAAACAGATTTGATTTCTAAATATTTTAAAAGTTTTAAGTAACCTCAATTTATTTTTTTTTTTGAGACGGAGTCTCAAGCTGTCCTTCTAGGTAGAGTGCTGTGGCATCACAGCTCACAGCAACCTCCAACTCCTGGGCTCAAGTGAGTCTCCTACCTCAGCCTCCCAAGTAGCTGGGACCACAGGCGCCCGCCACAACGCCCAGCTATTTTTTGGTTGCAGCCGTCATTGTTGTTTGGTAGGCCCAGGCTGGATTCGAACCCACCACCTTAGGTGTATGTGGCTGGCACCTTAGCCAATTGAGCCCCAGCCGCCAAGCCAGTAACCTCAATTTCCTTCAAGATATTATTAATAAGTAATAAAGAATCAATATTATGGAATATTACTCTATGACTTGTTAAGGACAGCAATAAGTATTTGGGAATTTCCCCCTGGAGGTGATTGCCAGTTCCAAAAGCAGTGGCCAACTGAAGAGAGCTTTCAGTAGACTCAGGTCTGAGACCCCAAAATAGAACTCAGGTCCTGCCCAGTGGGAGGGTCCTTATAAAGACCCCAAAATAGAACCCTGCCCAGTGGGAGGGTCCTTATAAAGACCCATACTTTGGGGGTAGTACAAAGCCGAAATATGCCAGCCCCAAACAGGGAACAAAGTACCTGTACAAATAATTATAAACCATTTGGGATTTAAATAATCTGGTATTGTTAGTGTCCCAAGACTAACAGCCAGTCAGAAGGAAAGTGAAGCATCATCTTGAGCCCCACATTATTTTAGTGGTTTTTTGCATTCAAGCTTTGGCATTCTGAAAAAACAAAAATAAACCAACAAATGTTTAAAAAGCTACAACCAGGCATACAAAAAGAGAAGTAGCTAAAATCAAAGGAGGAAAAAAAAAACCCCTAAAACAAAACAGACCCACAAGGCCGTGAGATAATGGCATTAATCAAGCATGAACTCTAAAATAGCTATCATTAAAATGTTCAAGAGAACTAGAGGGCAAGGACATGAACTAGCAAATCTCACTCAGTAAGAAACAGATAACTTGAAAAATCTCATATCTATTTAAGAAATGAATCCATAGTTAAAATCCTTCCAAATCTCCCAATAGAGAAAATTTTAGGCCCCTTACTATCTCACAGTTCTCCACGGCAGAATTTCAGGCACAGGGGGCTAGTTTCTCTACTCAAGGTCTAAAACAAGTTATTGGCAAAGCTAAGTTCTCATCAGGAGCTCCTTGTGCAAGATTCAGTTCCTTGTGGTTATAGGGGTGGCTGGCTCTTCAGCAGTGGTTATTCTCTGGGAAGATAATATATAATGGGAAAGCCACTCCCATTCTCTTATACTTGATCTTCTCCATCTCCAAACCAGCAGTGAAAAATCATCCTTGCATCAAATCCTTTTCCTTCTTCAAATGTCTTTCAGTGAGAAGAGCCCAGTCACTTTTGAGGGCTTACTATAATAGCCCCACCAAGGATAATCTTTAACTCAAGTAATTGAGGATCTTCATTACATCTGCAAAGTCCCTTCACATCAACACTTGGATGTATGCTTCACCTGTCTAACTGGTAGGTCAGTACGCCAGGGGCAGGAATCTTCAGCGCCATTTTAGATCTCCACCAACAACACCCATTGTCATTCATTTCTAAGTATTATATGCTATGGCTTTTCAATACTATAGCTAGTTAGTAATTTTCATTTAGCAATCACCTCGAGGGAGGGAAGGTACAAATAAACAAGATATTTTAGTTTTCATTTTGTTTCCCAACTTTATTGTACTATGTAGAGAACCAATTCTATATGATATTTATGGGTTTTGATGGATGGTTAAGTCATTCATGGCATAATAAGTCTAATTTTATAACCTAAGATTATAAAATATAGTTATATTATTATTATATTCCCAAGATTTGCACTCTCGGCTTGAGAATTACAGAATTCCATGTCTCCATAACTTAAACCTCAAATTGTTCAAGTCTTTAACATCTATTGTTGCTTATCCATTTGTGTAATCTATCTGTTTCTAGGAAGGATGTCTTTGAGATAGCTATTTTCTCTAGAGTGCTGTCAGTTACTGTGAATATACTCAGAGGCTTTACATTTTGAGAGTATGTTAAATTTATTATAGAAATCATTTATTTGATCAGTTTATAAAGTTTTTTCGCTTAATACATTTTTTGCCTTAAGTTATATATTATCAGATATTCTGATTCCCACACCAGGGTCTCTTTATCCACAGATTTATCTTCTTTGTGTCTTGGTTTTAAATGTTTCTTCAGCATCCATTTATTATTCACACCTTCAGTTTTGTTCCTTTTTCCCCCTATTTTTTTCATTTTTTCCTTTCATTCTGTTTATTTTTTAGAGGTAGGGTCTACTCTGTCACTGGGGCTGGAGGGCAATGGTGAGGTCATAGCTCATAGCATCCTCCATTCCTGAGATCAAGAGAGCCTCCTGCCATAGCTTCCTGAGTAGCTGGAACTACAAGGCACACTAATTTAATGCCTAATACCCAACTAATGTATTTAATTTTTGTAGAGATGAAGTTACACCATATTTCCCAAACTTGTCTCAAACTCCTGAGCTCCCTACATGGTGAAATTACAGGTGCAAGCCACCCCACTTGCTCTAATTCTCAATGTCCGTTATATAGACCAAGTTTTCTTTTGGTTGTGTAAACATTATGCATTCTATTTTTGTTCCCACATTTGTTCCCTTAATTCTAAGACTCAAAACTCAAGTATACGTTCTCAGATTGGTCCATTACTTTGATGTTCATGTCACCGTTGTGAGATACACACACTTGCTTGTGTGAGTACTCGTGGTCTGTTAACCTTCTCTATTCTATCATCCCCATCTTGTGGACATTTTCTAAAATTTTACTTCAAAATTTTACTATAATGGACAGCCCCTCTCTTTCTCTTTTCCTTTTGGTTGGCTTCATGCTTTCTCCTTTCTATAACAATGAAAACTTCCAAGATATTTGATCACTTCAACTCTCCATGCCTTTTGTATCATCCTCGGAACATATTTCTTCTATTGTCTGAATACATTCTTAAAGCAGTTTCAGTGTTGGTCTTTATGTAGTAAGCCTCTAAATACCTGCATGTCTAATAGTATTTGTGTTATTCCTTCATATTTCAATGATAAATTGACTGAATATAAAATTCTAGATTAAAAATGATTTTCTCTAGGTACTTTAAAACCATTTTCTCCAGCATTGCTATTGAAAAGTATAATATCAATTCAGTTCTTCTTTTGTAGATGATCTGTTCTTACTCTTGGAAGAGTTTTAGAGTTTTCTCACTGATTTTATAATCCTAACGTTAACCTGTTCAGTAGTAACCACCTGAGGTCTCCAATTTTCTTTAATTGTGAAATATTTATTTTCATTTATTTCTTCAACTATTTCCTTCTCTATTTTTATTTCTTTTTGAACTCCATTAAAGAGACTGTGGAAACTCTATTTTTATCTTCTATAAATCCTAGTTTTATCACTTTTTTATATCTTTATTCTCTTCTGCTGACTTTTGTGAGCAAACCGTCCTTAATCTCTACATTCACCTACTTCATACTTCAAATAAGTCAATGCTGCTGTTTAACCTATTTTGTATTTTATTTTAATGCCAAAATTGAAGCTGCCATGGTCCTTGAAGAGGGATGAAAGAACAAACTACTGTGTAGAATTACTCTATTATTATGTCTTGGTGTCTCTTTTATGTCTCTATAATCTTCTATAATCATATTTCTTTTGCATAATTTTTGGGCAATTTACATCCTCCGAAACTGTTCAGAAGTTATAATTCTTAAATCTGCATATTATTAATTAGACTAGCAGGCCCTTATGATCTTAACTTTAATTGGAAGATCTTATTTCATTTAATTCTAAATATTTACATAAAGTCATAACATGGAAAACACTAAGAGGGATAGTGAAAATTATAAAGGAACAGATTTAAATTTTCATTTGGTAAATAAAATAAAAGTTATTTGTGTATCACCATCAATCCACATAAATGGATAAAATAATGGTTAAAACCATGAAGAAAACAAAAAGAGGAGAGTTCCGATAACAGGCAATTAATACTATTACTTACTTTCCCCCCAAATAAGCAACAGTCTTTTCTCTGATTTATTCTTTTTACAATTAAAGATTTCATGGAAACAAAGTTTATAACATTTTTCTGAGAGAAAAATAATTAGGTTCTCCATATTTCCACTATTCTTCTGAAAGTTGGGTATGAGAATCAGGAAATTAAGCTCCATGGCCAAATTCACACAGATGGTTATTAGTGAGGAACAAGAATTAGTCACAGATCTAATTAGCTCGTATGTCCAGAAAAAACTGTTTCGCCTCCCTTCTTGTCATGCCAAGCAAGTTCTATCTTGGTTCATCCTGTTTCAAACTACCTCATAACCTAATAATAGATTTTCTTTATTCAACCGTGGCTAAAAGCTACGACAAATGTTCGTAATTTTTCTTTGTATTTTCTTGTATGTTGCTTGTATTTTCTAGTCTCAATAGAGCATGGATTCTCACCATGGAGCTCTGTATTTTGCCACTCATTTTTCACATTGCCTTTACATAGCTCCTTTTCCTCCTCCCACAGACAGCCTGAACTGTTTGCATTTCTCAGGTAAATTTCCTGGTTATTGCCTCATTAACAATACTAAGGAAGGAAGTTATGTGCTCGATGTATACTTTAGGGCATGTTCACTTCCCTTTCTTATTTGTCTTTGAAGCTGCCTTTGAGGTAAGCAAATCATAAATAATAAAGGATCAGATAGTGAACTATTGAACAAAGTAAAAGCTAGAAGGTATTTAATTATATGTGTATCAATATCTCAATTTGGTATTATTGGTCATGGTTTTCATTCATAGAATAGTTGAACGAAAGAAAGATATAGATAAATATAATTCATGACTGACCTTTTGATTGCTTTTTAATTTTCACAATTATAGATGTGGATTTTTGATTTAGTGGAAGAAGATAGTAGTCCATGGAGTGGAGAGAAGTATCCTTGTCGAGAAGTAAGATCAGGGATTTGGAAATGTTCATATCAATTTCAAGGAGGAAATTTCTTGTAATGAAGATGATTTTCTAAGCCAGTATTGTCACAATCTTCAGTGACAAGAGTATCTGGGATTATGTAAGTGCTAGTGGTAGGAAACTAAACTATCATCTTATATCTACTATTACAAGAGTATCTGGAATTGTGTAAGTGCTGGTGGTAGGAAACCAAAATGAGAAGATATTTGTGCTTTGTCTGATGATGGCGGATATGGGGCTACTGTTACATTGTCCATGTAGCAAGCTTCTCATATGTAAGTGTAATGTACTAATGTATAGATTTTTTGTAATCTATACTCCAGTTGTCATTGACAGTTGAAGAGCCCTACTCCGGAATTCTCATCCCAGTGGCCACCTAGTGTTTGAAGAACTCTAGTCAATAATCTATTCTTAGAGATATACACATAATAATTTCAAGGATCATTAATGAAACATTTGCTAGTGGTTTCATCTATTAGTTTGAGGAATAGATAACTTTTCATTGGTCAAAGAGTGGTCAAAACATGCAATTGGCCAAAAAGACTACTGAGCACCCCCAAACCCTTGCATAAGAAAGGTGTGGGAATGCTGCAGGCCCTTGCTCTATTTGAACTTTCTGGAAAACACTGTGACTTACCCAACTACATACTGGCTGAAACTGAGTTCTGAGAATTTTGGATGTTACTCTCAAGTGAGTCTTTCACAATAGGTGCTTGTGGGAATGTCTGAGGACAGAATGGAGATTTCACACTTACAGTGTGGGTTGTGCCTGCTTACTAGTAGGTTATTGTAGTTTGTCTAAGATTTGTTTGCACTATAAATTAGCATCTATTGATATAACTTCCACATATTTCTAATCTCTTGTGGTATTCACTAAAATGCTTTAAACTAATGGGAAAAAATTGAGTTAGCTGAATCCCTATCATCCTTTATTTGGAGAAGAATACAAATTGATTCTTAAAATTTCCAAAGATTTTTGAAACTCGAGTATGACACTAGGTAATGAGCTTTCTTTTTTTTCATATTGTCTTTGTTATTGTTTTTTTTAAGCAGGGAATCTTATTCCCAAGAAATAGCAGTTTCTCTGGAAGTTTATCATGATTGCTAGAAAATGTTTTATTATTTGTGGAACACATTGTTTGCTCTTGGGAGAGAAGGGTGTTTCCACAGATATAGATATATATGAGTGTATGTTTGCTCTTACTCTATTTGAAAACTACATAAAATAAGTAATCAATACTTAAATTTGGGGAAATTTCATATGAAAAATCAGACTTTCATTCCTCCCTTAGAATCACCTATCAACAGAGTGTCATGCCTTTCATTTGCTTAAACTCCTCCTATTTCCCACATGGGTCTTCAAAATAAGGTGCATCTAAAACCATAATCCTTGCTTTAGAGCAGTGGTTCTCAATCTTCCTAATTCTGCGGCCCTTTAATATAGTTCCTGTGGGTCGTGACCCAAAGGTTGAGAACTGCTCCTTTAGAGAGTTTAACTATATGGCCGGGCCATGTGGAAGTGACCAGGGTACAAATACTTTCTACAGCAGAAATTAACATGTGGTTTTCCAGTTTCCATCCTGCCTGCTCCTTTTCTAATACTATCCTGACTAAATGTTCCTGAACAAGTTTCCTTCAGTCTGGAAATAAAAGATTCTTCATTTTTGTTAATTTTTTTTTCTTTTTCTAATTGAAATGAGAAGAGCAGAGTTTTATGGAGCTTACCAATAGATAACATCTCTGGGGCCCCATTATCCTTTCTATTGTGGAATACAAACTCCAAACAAAATAGTTAATTGGTACCAGAATAGTACCTTTAGATACCTAAAATTAACCTTTCTTTATCCCCATAATTCACATTTTTTTAAAGCCTAGTGCTCAGCATCTGGTAAAAATGAAATGAAAAGGAAGGTCTAGAGGAAATAGCCAGAGAGCTAGAATAGAAGACAATTAGCCTTAGCCAAAGACTAAGTGTCTCATCTAATCTCATGACCTTAAATGCCATCTCTACGCTATGTATTGGCAAATTTAAACTCCAACCCTGACCTTTCCAGCGAACTCAAGACTCACATGTTCAGCTCTTACTGGACCATCTCCCACTGGAGGTCAGTTGGCATCTCAAATTTATCCTGTCAAAAAGTAAATTCATGGTCATTACCCCTAACACTGCTCCAGTTATTTTTTTCCATATCATTTAACATCAACTTCATCCTTCACTCTCCTTCTCCAACCCTCTATTATACCTCCATCCATCAAGAAAACATGTTTGTTTAGTCTTTCAAGTCTGTACGAGACTCCACCATGTCTTGCCACTTCTGGGATGAGCCATTGCCATGTCTCCCCTGCATGACTGCATGACTGCATGATTCTCTTTTCTTCTTACTCTGTTGACACCTTCCACCTGTTCTCCATTCTCAACACAGCACCTAGAGCAATTATGTTGTTTTCTGTTCAAAATCTTTTAGTTGGCAAAAAAGGCTAATTTTTACTCCAGTTTCTGAGTCCCTACACAATTGTGTCTTTCTACTGGCCATGACCTCTCTCTGACCTCACAACCTTATTTCCTCTTGCTTTCAGGCCACCTCAAGCCACAGGGAAACTCTATTGATCCTGGACTACAATAATCATCCTCCCAATACAGGGCCATGGCACTAGCATACCCTGCTTCTGGAAGGCTCTTTCTCTGGTATCTGTGTGCCAGCTCCATGGCCTCCTTTAAGTCATTAATCAGATGTTGCCTTTCTCAATGAGGTCCTCCTTGATGGATGCATGTAAAATTATTACTTGAATCTCCTTCTCCATTCTCTGTTCTTGATTTATTTTTCTCCAAAACATGTGCTGATTTTTCGTGTGCCAAAAAACTAATTTTTAATTCTTCTATTGTCTATTGTCCTCTAAAAGGAATGCAAGTTCCATGAAGGTGCATAGTTTTGCCTGTCAATGAATATTTTTAGAATAAAGAAAAAAATCAGAATGTGTCTAATCCCAATTTGATCTAAAACTAGCTGTGTGACCTCAGGTAAATCATCTGATCACTCTGGACCCCCGTGTGTTCATCTGTAAAAGTGAGAAGATTAGAATTGATTTGTTCTACTCAAATTTTATAGTGTATATAAATTGCTTGGGGGAGGTTTTGAAATGTATACTATAATCCAGCTAGCCTGGAGTTGCTGCCTGAGATTCTCCATTTCAAATGCCCTCCCAGGTGATGCTCAGGCTGACACACATGAATTGCACTTTGAGCAGCAAGCACTTAGGTGTGTCCAATCTTACTTTTTCTCTGCTGCACATTGGAAAAATGAGTTGTCTTGGGCCATGTATTAAGTACACAAACAGTAATGAAAGCTGATGGGGAAAAAAGAAATTTGTGGATCCTTTTTGCAACATCTGACACCACTGATAAGCAAAAAAAAAAAGTCCTCCTAAAACCAGTATACAGCCTGCAGGCCACTGGTTGAATACCCTGCATTAGATAATCATAAAGATTCATTTTTTCCTGTTTAGCTCTGATGATAAAGAGAAAAGTTGGGCTCTCACAACTGGTTATCTTTTTTTGTAAATAAAGTTTTATTGTAACACAGCCACACTCACTCATTTACATATGATGTGTGGTTCTTTTTAGACTACTACAGCAGAGTAGAGTAGTGGTGACAGAAACTATACATAACTTCAAAGTGAAAACTAGTTGTTATTTGTTTCTTCAAAGAAAAAATTTGTTGACCCCTGCCCTGTGTCAATGGAGTTGTTTCTGGCAATCATTTTGAAATCTGATCGTATGAACTATGATTTTTATTCTAATTTTTCATTACTCTTAGTTCTTTCCTAATTGCTTTATTTTGCCTCCTTAACAAAGTTTCAATATCCTCCAAGCTTTGCTTATTTTGATGGCGCACTGATCACATTGCTTTTCTCATGTCTGCATAGTCACATTGTTGGAGAAAGCTAAAACTGAAAAGTGCCCTTAGAAAGTGGCTAGTGGAAATATGCATTTAAAAGATAAGTCGGGGGCAGGGAATTGTACTTGTTTAATGTCACTAAGGGGTGAGACAGGCAGTGGAGGGCAACTCAAGTCTTGTCTTTAGACTCAGGTCTCACATGTTTAGTGCTATACAGCCTCCTGCCTTCCTTTCTAGGACTTGAAGAAGACATGTTTTGATTTCAATTGTAGTGGTGTTCCAGGTATGAGCCTTAGCAATCATTTACCCAAGGGCTCAAAGAGGACTGAAGAAAAAGGCTTACCAAAATTTGAGGATCTTCTTTAAAAATAATTCAGTCTAAGGAAAGTGTTAAGCCAAGCTCAAAAAGTCTATAGGAAAAAGAGGAGGCAAACAGATCAAATGTGCACCAGCCAGATTCCCTGAGTGGGATGAAGAGTTGGCTAAAACCACTCCCAGCTGATTCCCTTTCTTGGTATTTGCCCTTAGTTGAAAAAACTACTTTGCTTAAGTTTACATCCCCTGCCCGAGACAACCCACATCCAGTAACTGTGTGATGAGGGAGTACAAATCCCAGCCCCTTACCTCAACTATGAGCAACTCTGAAGAGCCAGCCCAGCTCCAGATCCACCCATGCACATAGACAAGGCCTCAGTTGCAACTGCAGTACCATCCCATCAACCTTCCCTCACTCAACCATGCTGCTGCACTCCCCCCACAGGCGCTCATCTGCTTGTCCTCACCTCCCCTCACACAGTCATGGGTCTTGAGTGCACTCCCAGTACATATGCTGCACACAATTCTCTTTCAGGAGAACCTGAACCAGGGCAGTAACAATTACTCAGCCTGTCCTCTGTGGATTCATGCCTACGGCTTACAAGTGGGAAGCAGCAGTCATGAGCACATAGACATACAAAGATAGATTCTGTTAAAGTCAACATGACATTGAATTTGCTCTGAGTTAAAGAGGGAACAAGTTAAATGAAGAGCATTAGTGCCTAGTTCTTAGGCATTAACTTAGGACTCTGCGGCATTATAGGTCACAGGGCAGTGCCAGCAGCAGCACGGTGGCAACAGTTGTTGTATCTGGCATCAGTGACTATCTCAGGACTTGGCAGCTTCCCCTGATAGACATCACCACAGTGAGCAGAAGGGGAGGAGGAGAACCTCAGATATGGTGGCCAAGAGGCCTATGCTCAAAAATATGGGAAGCATCCCTTGAGGTCTCCTAGAAATAGTGGCCAGGTGGGGGGAAAGGAAGGGAGGTAGAGTCCCTGCAGTATTAGATGGGGCTGAGCCAGAGAAATATGATTTGGGTTGGAGCTTGACCTTATTTATACTTCCCAATAGTGTGCCAGGGGAGACGCTGGCTAAGACTCACGCCTTCGTTCATTATACACCACTTCTCTATTAAATTCTATTCCCTGTACCTCCAGAGCAAATAATTCCACATAACACTGTCTGCTCTCTTTGATCCATGTGACATGAAGGATGAATCACCAGCCCCCCTCCCCCACCAAGCCTGCCATAGCCCCAGGCACAATCAATTTCAATATGCAGGGGAAATAGACCACACAGGATCTATGGCCTCCCAACAGGGACCTGACATATTAACTGTTGTAATGCTTCTAATTCAGTCTATTTACTTTGGGATCTGCCTGTCTCCCCTGCTCATCATTTTAACCCATACATCGGCTGTGTCATGACTGTTTAGAGTGATGGGGGTGATCCTCGGGGCACAGTCAGGAGAAGCCAGATGAGGGAACAGCTACAGCCAGCCCATGTTGCTTCGGGGTAATGACTACTAATTCCATTCACGTCCCTCACCCCTGTGTTGAAATCTTCTCTTGCCTTTTAAATTGACGTCTGTCAGAGGGAATGAGACTCTGCTGGTGTCACAGCTTGATGTATTGGCCCGGCAGAGGCACTCCTTCTTGTCAGGAGCAGAGAGGAGTGAGTGAGAGGAGTAAAGAATAGCAGAGGTGGGGAGATGTCGGGAGAGGGAGGGCCCTCCGGGAAGATGAAAAATGAGCAGAGAGAGAAGGAAAACATCTCCAACCAAATGTCACTATTTTGATTTGAACACTTTTCCAGTTTTTCCAACATAGAAGCAGGCTATTGAGATGATCTTACCACATGTATGTGTTAAGGAAAAAAATTATTCAATGATACTTGTTAAAGCACAGTAAAGTGGATCTTCACTAACCATTACTATTGGTACAGAGGCCACTGCAATGACGTTTTGTAATGGTGGAGGGAGATTGGGCTCTGGGATGATCAGATATAGAGGGTGGGAGATCTTGCTAAATTGACTTAGCAGGGTTCTTTGCTAAAACTGGAATTTACCGGGAAGTGCACATATGGGCCTAGAAGAAGGTTCCAGAGCCTGCCTAAAATTTGGTCCAGCTTGGAATACTGTATGTCATAGCACTAAACAGTGCAGTTTGGAGCATTTTTCAGAAGGTATTGCTATGAGAAGCAAGTTAGTAAGAGATGTGCTATGGGGCTGGTGGTTCCATATGGGCAACCCTTCTCTTTCAAAGTGCTTAGAACCCATAACAGGATTTTGACCTTTGGTGTATTTTTAATTACCTGTAGTGAAAGATCTTTTAAATCTGCAGACCATCAATGCTGTGCTGATAGTGATGTAGTTGACTGTCTTTGGATAACAAATGAATGGGAATGTTTAAGGTCAGGCTTGAAAACAGAACAATAAAACACATAAAAAATGCTTCTGCTATTTTTAAGTTGTGATTCAGCTATTTTTCTCTCTTATTGTTTAAACTACAAACACCTATAGGCTTTAGTACATTACAGATTCCTGCTCTAGTGCGGCAGAATCTTCTGATATTGTGGTACAATACCATCAGTTAACGTCATTGAGCTAGGAATGGTTCTGGTCTCCTTTAAAAGATGTTAAGATTTTCTTATTACAAAGATAAATCTCTGTGATTCAAAAAATGTGTTTCCTTAATTTTGATATAATGAATCTGCAAAGGAAAGCTGTGGTTGGGAGAGCTGGTTAATCTTTGGCAAGCTTTTGCTCACTGTTCACCTTGGAATAGGTTCTGGCTCAAAGCTGATTCCCCAGCAAGACCAGAAAAGGCCTGAAGTAGTCTGGCCCAGCTCCCAGGAATTTTGGTTGGGCAGATTCTCAGGAGGCCAAGGTGTTTCTGAGGATAACCCAGGCAGTTCCCAGCTGGCCGGGATAAGTTCTGAAATCGTGATCTGGATTCCTGCCCTGTCAGTGCTGGAGAAAACCCAAAGCCGTAGATTGGCTTTAGAATAAGGCCAACAGCAGAGATGGCTGAGGTCAAGGGCAGGCTTTTCAAGGCCTCTTTGTACTCAGAGGAAGTCCCTGCTCTCCCACAGTGCAGATAGAGTCAGCCAGTGGCAGGGAAATGTGATAAGCTGAGTTCTGCCACTACCCAATATGCTTAGGCTGAGGGCTTAGGTTCATATCCCTTGGGTTGTACCTCTGGCATGCCCAAGACAGGGATAATGACAATATTCATTACCATTTGTTGAATAGCTTCTCGGCCACTCACTGGGCTGGCTTATTTACAAAGCAACACTGAAGGTAAACACGATTGCACTTTTGCTTGCTGGTCCTCCCTTTTGGACAATCAGCTCTTTGAAGAGGGCTTTTTATTTTGAAACTGGCTTTCCCTGCTTTAATTAAACTGTCAGGTTATAGAATCGATAAAGATTTAATAAGCTCAAAGGCGGTGACCTAACTTATCCAAGTTCACACCCCCAGCAAACAATAAAGTCAAGAATCAAATCTAGGTCCATCTGAATGCAAGCCACCAAGTGGCTGCCTGTGCTCCACCTCTGTCCTGCCTTGGCCCCCTGTAGGGTCTGGATTAGGTACACAATCCCCGAAGCAGTAAAGACCTTGAGAAAAATGGCAATGGCAATGAGTCAGCTCACAAAGGTGACAGCAAACCTGACAATAGTGATCTACTTCCACTGTGACCTGAATGGCACCAAAGGAAAGTAATTTGTCAAAATGTTGTAATGCTTATTTTTTGTACAAATATGGGACATCTGAGTGGAAGGGAGAAGTTGTCTAGCAGCAAAGTCACTCCAACTGGATTCTTAGCTGTCTCCTAGGTGCTGATATGCAAGTGGATAATTTACTAACATTAACTTATATGTCCTACTACTCCCATAAAATGATTAGAAGTAGTAATAGGGATAACAGTATGATTTTACTCTTCCTAATTTACAAAGCAGTTTCACAATTTTTTTTTTTTTAGTATCAAAAGTGTACTTGAACCAAGACAGAGAGAGAAGTATTATACATCACATATGGCTAAGAAAACCAAAGTCCGGGGAGAGACTACATGGTTTGAAGTTACAAGGCTAATACAATGACAGAGGACCACAACTCCGATTCAGACTGTACCTCGCTGTTCTTGCTCACTTCACTAGTCATTGCCAGTTATAACTGGATATTAGAATGACTCAGAGATTGTCATTCAGTTGCTCTGGGATCCAGCTGAGGCCACAGTATTTTTAAAACAAAGTCAGATATATGTGCAATAAACATTGAGAAGCATCCTTGCTGCCTAATTCTATGTGTTAATGAATGGCACACTTGGCCAGGCATGCACTGGGATTAACCATTCTGACACCCTAATAGAAGCATCTCAATTATGACCTAATATTTGCAGAATTATTGATATCAGCTATTAGTTTCACAAGGGCTATTGATTTTTAAAGATATCTTATAGGTACTTTGCCATGCTTTAAGCATTTGCAAAACTGAAGATTTCATTATTGAGTTTATGACCATTCTCTCCAATACTAACCACACAAAGAAAAATTTCCTGGCGCTAGAAACCATGTCTAATTAACCTAAAGGTTATTTAGACTTAAAGAAAAGAAGACTGAAAAGCAACTTAATGAGTCCAATTATTTCCTTCAAGCCCCCAAAGGGCATTAGCCACATGTTTCCCTCGGACACAAAGTAGATGGGCCTCTTCCTCAGCTTCTTATAGTTTTTCCTCCAAGAAACTGAGACTTGGCTCAGGGGGAGTGATTTAGTAGCTACAGTAATTGTTGTTGTTGTTGTTGTTTTATGACTTCTAAAAAGCGAAAAGGTAATGCAGAACTAGAATGATTTAACATAAACAGGAGTCCAGATTAGTCAAGGTTATATTGTAGTTGATCATTGCATTACTTGACCGTCCTTGTCACAGTAACTAGGCTCTGCTGCAGTAGCAACAACACCAAGTGCTCAGTGGTTTACGATTTCCCAGGCACATGGTATGACCCATGTTGGTTGGTTAGAAACAGAGGCAGGGCTCTGCTCCTGTCTCCCTGGCACATAGAGGCCCTCCTTTCTTGTAGCTGTCCATCTGTAACAAGTGATCTTCTCAGTTGTCATATTAGGGGATGAGAGACTGGAAATTGGAAATTGTTCGTGGGCCTTTCACTCTGCAGTTGATGCACATGTATTCCAGGCCAAAAGTACTAACATTACCCTTTCCCTACTGCAAGCAGACTGGAAATATAGAGCAATTAATGCAAAATGTGATGGGAAATACTCTCTCTGCCACGAATGTCACATATATGCTGCTTCTCGATATTTTCACTTAGAATGGCTCCCTAATGCTCCCAGAGTAGAGCTTTTCTGCTTTTTTTTGGAAGGGGATGCAAGTTCCTCCCCTTTGCTATACTTCGGATGGAGTCATAGAGGAACTATTGAGAAGCTATTGCTTATTTTTATGAGGAATATTATAAGTGATGAAATATTTATTCATTTGGGGAAAGTTACTAAATAGTGGTCCTGGTACCTTTCACATCTATTTCTTCGTTCATTTATTCCTTCTTGTGGATTATTTCCTAGAATTTAAAAACTGTATTGGACATCCCTTTGGGTGGCTTAGGCACAACTGTGCCTAGATTTGGGGGCTTCTTGAGTTCCTTTCCAATTTCACCAAGGAATCGAGATTAGACGTTTCTTTAATTGAGCTAGGTTTTGCACAGTTGAAGAAAATCTATAGCAAAGGATAAACTAGACAATTTTAAAAAGAGCATTACATTAGTTTCTCCAGAATGCTAAAGGCTGAGTTCTCAGGAAGCTATCTGCTTAATGAGGTGCCCTTAGGAGAAAATAAGAGCTCCTTTTCATAGTATCCCCATTTGGCAACACTTGTTCTCAGCATCCAAGTTCCTCTGCAGAGAAGTAATCCCGCCAACAGAAAACAAGTAAGCCAATTTGATGTCTTAAAGATGGCTTTTGAAATATTCTACCATTATAATGAACACGTTTCAGAACAGTTCCTTTTAGAAGATCTTTATGGTAGCTTTTCCATTATGAAAATGAGGCCTCAGATCTTTGTTACGAACAGAAGATTCTATATGGAAGAAAAAGTAGAGTTGACAAAAATCCAAATGACATTGGTCAATGTTCAGAAGATTGAAGAAATTTCAAAATTTTCTTTACCAATTCACACTTTCAAGTAAATAAAATCTGTGTTCACTGTGAAAAAGCAAGAAGTTTTTCAAAATTCTATGTCAATGTGCTAATGAATGTGGGTTTTTTTTTATTTTCTAGGTTACACTGATTGCATTTAAGTAAAGTCCCTCTTGCAATCATGTCTTGCCCCCAAAAGGTGTGGCACACACCAAGACCACACCCCCTCCCTCCTTCCCTCTCTCTCCTATTCCCTTCCCCACCCCTGCCTCCTTCTTCCTCTCTCTGCTCTCCCCTTCCCCACCCCCCACAGTGTCATTAATTGTTATTAATTGTCCTCATATCAAAATTGAGTACATAGGATTCATGCTTTTCAATTCTTGTGATGCTTTACTAAGAATAATGAATGTTTTATTGTTGCATGTAGAACCCTGTAGGGACCAAATCTTTGATTACTATAATTTGTTAAAATATACATTGAAACAATTCCACAAAGGAAAACACTTGTTTGATGAAATATTTTAAATGAATCAATCCATATCAACACCGAGAATATACAAAATCTATGTAAGATATTCCACCAAGACCTCTCCCTTTTAACTGAAAATATGATGCTCTGAAAATTTTCAAAGCCACCCAGTTCTTATTGACAAATATTCAGAACACTGGTTTTCATCCCTGGCTGCCCATTAAAATCACATAGGGAGGTTTTTAAAAATAGTGATAATTGAGCTCCACCTAAACCTCTTAAGTCTTAGAGTGAGGCCCATACATTGGGGTTTTCTATTTCTCCCCTTCATAATCTTAATTTGCAATCAGGGCTATGGTAACAACTGACACAGAACACTTCCTTATCTCTCCAGCTGGTAGCAATATTCAATTTTCCAAACTCCTTATGAGAAGGGACACCAAGGAGGTTCCAGATGGAGGGAAGAAAATCTGGCCTGCTGACCCAGTAAGTCAGCAGGGCCCATAGAATGTGGGTATGTAGTAACCTAGGTAACCAATGACCAATAGGAAAAGGCATCACTGCCTGGAAGGCAGAGAGGTCAATGAAAGACTTGTAGCCAACTTCAAATGGAGAGGGTATTTATACTCCTGCAGGCCTTTGGTCGTCTTCTCTCTCACCTCCACTCTTTCATGAGAGGGACCCACTTTCAAGTCTCTTTGGAAGTACTCTAAGCTTTCTCTTTGTTATTCCTAAATAAAAATTCTCTTTCTTACACTAAAATGTATGCAGGTTACCTATACTCTCTATTCATACTGCCTGTGCTGCTCCCATTTTATTCACAGTTCCCATTTATTTTTACTTTCAATTACTGCCATGTCTTGATTGAACTTGCTAACTCAGTCAAGTAATTGAACCAGGTCCCCTGACCTCCAACACCTAATTTTTATACTTTCTACTGCTTTATAAAGTAGGCATGTACACATTGCCTGTGTTCTGTTCAAGAGTAAGTTCCTAGAGGGCAAAGACTCCTGATAAGTTTTCATGTTGCCCCAGTTTTCTGCCCATACTCTCTACTGCCATTCTACTCTGCATGTGTGAATATACAGCTTTAACCTCTACCGACATTCTTATATACCTCTACAGTAACCCCCAAACCTACACTTTCTCCTCCTCACAGCTTCTCATAGCCATTTGCTTCCCCACCTATAAAATCCTCACCTGCTAGCCTTTACTTCTTGACTCAGGAAAGCTTCTGCCAGCACCTGGGGCCCCAGACTTCAGACTCTGTGCCACGGGAGGGGGCGATAACTGTAAGACACCTTTTGTCATCTTACTTTAAAATCCACAGCAGCACAAAGCCCAGGATTGGCTTGACTTTCTGATGTCAAGAAAGAAAAATGATAGAAGACCTGGCATACATCCTAAGTGATTTAGCAAGGAGCTTCCACTGCTGAAACAGTATCTTAAACGTTTCCCCCCCACTCTCTTTCCATTCATCCTGTTCTGTCATCACTAGCATCACCCTAACAAAGAATCTAGGGAAACTAGGGCAAGGAAGAAGCACTAACAGAGAGGGAGAAAGAGGGGGGGTGGGCAGGAACATCCTGCTATCCAATACCCATAAAAAATTTGTTTTTAATTCCCTGGCTATCACAGATAGAGGCTGCTGCTAGCATTTAAGATAAGATTAGTTGGTGTTGTGCTATCAGCACCTCCACATTTTCCCTGCAGGGATTCCTTCTGACAGGCTGAAGCTGGAGGCATGTCTCAGGATTAACACGAGCTAATGATTATACACTAAAGCTTTGGAACTGTCGGACTAATAGGATTAAGCAATAGCAGATGCAGGTCCCCGTTCAGGTTAAAAATGCACTTTTTACATTACAAAGTCAGACAGATCCCTTTGAACATGCAATGAATATGGATGTTTTCAATTATCACAGTCTTCCAGGGCTATACGATATGGTAAATTAATCCCTTTAGAACATCGGAAACAGGACAAAATAGCCTTCTTGAAGCTGAAATCCCTCGTTTTAGATTTTCTTTCATGGGGATAAGCAGCGGTGCACCTCACATAATTAATCTTATTACAAACAGAGAGAAAGGGGAAATTTAAGGGGGAAAAAAGTGTGTAAAAATTGTTTAAATATTTGAGAAACTTAGGAAAAAGCACTTTGAAATCAACATCTCTTAATTAATTTTCAAACAGTCAAAAATACAAACAGAAGGCATGACAAGCAAAAGTCTGGATGTGTTTGGGGATGGGTTTGTATTTCTCTCTGCCTCCGGCTGGTAGTGCAACAAAGAGACGGGGGAGAAAAAATTAAGGTCGCTTTAAAAAGTAAGCAAAATAAGAACTGCCAGGAAAAAGCACCATTTCTACGATGATATTTGAGTTGATCTGATCTGATGCTCCAGGCCCTGGGAAGAAAAGCAAAGGAAAAGGGGATTCAGGGTTATTTCTATTTTCCTGCTACTTGAAAGGCTCTCTGCTGCCCAGTAGATAAAACCATCCCTCAGAATATTTCAGAAGTAAATCTCCATTATTGCAATTAGATGAGATTGGACACGGACATTCATAGCAGATGAACCTCAAAAGTTTCTTGTGTTTGATTTAGGGGTGAGGGTTGTACTGGGTAACAAGTATTTATTTAGAGGACTTCCCAGAAAAAGTGGTTTGTATATTCAGAAGGGAAAAAAAGTATGATACTTTTGTGACAACCAGAATAAATCTGGTTTACCATCATTGGTTTGACTCCTTTGAAAACTATAAAGCAAATATCTTTGCATATGGGCTGAGCAACTGGTATTAACCCTCATTAACAGGCTCTAGAATCTTACAGCCTAGCATTGTGCCTTATTTCACAATAGAGACAAAATGCAGGGTGTCCCAAAGATTACCCATAAAGTCACCATATATAGGGAAAATGGGACATTATAGCTAAATGTATCCTTATTTACAAAATAGTCCTTAAAAAATTTACAAAATATTTACAAAACATCCTCTATGTGTTGGCGAGGTGTTTGTAAAATTTTGTAAGAAATGTTTTGTAAATAAAGGAACATTTAACTAAAATTTTCCATTTCCCCTTTAAATGGAGACTTTATGGGCAAATTTGGGGACACCCAATAAATCACGTGAGAAGCTTCTCCAACAAAGAGTGCCACAGTTTAAAACATGCAAAATGAAAGAGAGAAAGAAAGAAAGTGCATTTTACCTGATTCTTCATTGAGTCTATTGTTTGGTTTTTATTGTCTGTCACGGTTTTTATCTAAGAAACTATGTGGATACTTCCACTCAAAGTTTGAATAAAATCTAAATGAAACAGTTATGATAATAGAAGAAAAAAATTATGTTAACTGTAAACCATTCCCTCCAGTTTTAACATCGCTAGTCAATCAAAAACAC
>CAUYQV010042104.1:0-10727 GCA_963574575.1 Galagoides demidoff
GGGAAGGGGAGGGGAAAAGGATGGATGGGTGGTGGGAGGGTGATGGGAAAGATTACCTATATATCTGTCTAACAAGGGTACAAGTGAACTTTTCTAGAACTAGAATATAAATGTGTTGATACAATGATTAACCAAATGACACGAAAGTTATGTTAACCAGCTTGATGAAGGTATTTCAAATTGTATATGAAACAGCACAATGTACCCCATGTTTGCATCAATGTATACAGAAATCAATTAATAAAAAAAATATATATCATTCACAAAAAAAAAAAAGTAAAGTTGTTGTGGGTGGCATCTGTGGCTCGAAGGGTAGGGCACCGGCCCCATATGCTGGAGGTGACGGGTTCAAACCCACCCCAGCCAAAAACTGCAAAAAAAAAGTAAAGTTGTTGTGAGAGCCTATTTATTGCATCAGAACTGAGGACAAAGAATGTGAGTTAGAAAGAAAGAAATACATCAGGGACAATCCAAAAGGTGAGAGATTTTAGAAGCAGATTGCTTGAGAGCTCATAAGGGAAGTGAGCCAGTGACAATGATTTCATTCACTATTATTTGTAATGTTTATGTCTTATCTATTATCATCCATTGTCTGTCTTCTCTCATTTGAATGAAAACTTCTCAAGGCCAGAAATTTACGTCATCTCCCCCACCTGCCATCTACTCCTGAAATCTAGAACAGTGCCTGACACACATAGGAGATGACTAAACAGTGAATGAAAAGAAACTTACGGTAATCAGGATCATTGTCCTATCCTCCCACCCATCATAAATCTTCTACATCTCTTCCAGCTTTGTCAATGACAACTCCAATTGACCTTGTCCCTTAGCCCCCAAAACCTTGAAGTTCAATTCACTCTTTTTTCTGTCATGTTCTCCTCAATCAACAAGCTGAATCGAGTTTACAACTGTAACTATTCCAATTCAGATCTTTTCCCCCTCATCCCACCTGCTACCATCATGGTCCAAGCCTCCATCATCTCTTCTTGGGCCTATTTCAGTAGCTTTCTAAATGCACCCCCCATTTCCTCCAACACGCTGTTACGGTTTCTTCTCTACTGAATAGTCAGAATTCACTTACCATTACCTACCCTGTTACAACAGTCCCATGCTCAAAACTCTGCAATGGCTTTCCATCAGTCTCCAAACTGAGCTTCAGCTATGCTCCCCCTCACTGTCTTCCAGGCTCAGCAGCCTCCTCGCAGTCCTTCCACACATCCAGGGCCCTCCATGCCTCAGGACCCATACTCAGTGTTTCCTACGCAGACACTCCATCCTTCCTTCTCACCTGAGACACCTTCTCTGACCAACCCATGCAGAATAGCAGCCTCAGCACCACCATGAATCACTCCATCCATTTATCTTGCATTTTGCACAGCACTGGCCACATTCCGAATTTATATGGCTATTTATTATCTGTCTCTAGCCCAGTAGAACACAAACTCTGTAAATGAGAGATGTTGTTTTGCTAAATTCTGTAACTTCAGCACATAGACTACTGCCTAGTATACTCTGATGAAAGTGCACTGAATGGGTGAATTACTAGCACTTGTCAAGTGTTTACTAAATGCCAGGTCCTTTAAGTACATTATTTCATGTAATTCTTAAGAGGCAGTAGGAATTGCCGACCAACTTATGAGGGAAAAAACTAATGCTCAGAGAAGGGCATATATCTAGCAAGGAATGGAGTCAGGATTCAGGAACGAGCAAGCTGAGTCTGGTTCTAAACTACTGTGTTCTATATTCTGCTATATTGATCATTCTAATATTCTTATATTTCATAATAGTTCCCAGAAATGTACTTTCTTCGTTCTTTCCTCTTTTTCTTCCTTCTTTCCTTCCTTCCTTCGTTCTTCTTTGTTCTTTCATTCAGTCATTCATTCCTTTTTTTTTTTTTTTGACCACCATGAGTAAGCAAACATTCATTCTCTGTTCATGTGCACATGTGCTAGGCACGATGACTGGCACTGAGGATACTAATTTAGGCACCTTGCCACCCACAAAGAGATGCCCTGGCCAGAGAGAAAGCAAAAATATAAACAGAAACTTTCAAAATATGTATTTGTTTTCTCCTTTAGAAAGTGGAAAATCATTTTACCTAAGATATTTTCCACTTTGCATTAACCGGCATAAAATTTTAGTCAAAATCACAGTGTAAATGTTGTAATCGTCATATTTCAATTGCCCCCAAACAGGCAAATATCATACTTTGCACTTCTTTTTCCTCTGCAAGTTGTTTCCAGTTCTTTGGAAAGCAGATGTGGTATAAATGGGAAATGACATGAAATATTAAATACTTCATTATTTATTTAGCAAATATTTATCGATAGTGCTCAAGCTTGCACAAGGCACTGGGAGTGATTAAAAGTGATGACGATATGGTACCCTCTCCTCAATGAGTTCACTGTCAGGCAGAGGGACATGGAGCAGTAATGCAAGAAAACAAGCAAAAAGTGTCCTAAGGAAAGTGCAGGGCATGATGTGCTTTCTGCAGAGAACTCAGTTCTGGCTGGTGTGATGGGGACTGAAACACAGAGAGCCCAGCTCCAGGGCTTGGTTCTTAACCATGTCTCTCTGTGACGCTCACAGAAGTTCTTGTGAATTTAGTATCAGTAAATATAAGGCTAAAAGTTTCCATGTGAGACATTTTAATGTAAACTAGTGTCAAATATTTTTTCTTCTGTGGAATTTTTTTTTTTTTAGACAGAGTCTCACTATGTCACCCTGGGTAGAGTGATGTGGCATCACAGCTCACAGCAACCTCAAACTCTTGGGCTTAAGCAATTCTCTTGCCTCAGCCTCCCAAGTAGCTGGGACTACAGGTGCCTGCCACAACACCTGGCTATTTTTTTGTTATAGTTGTTGTTGTTTGGTAGGCCCAGACTCGATTTGAACCCGCCAGGTCTAGTATATATGGCTGGCACCCTAGCCACTGAGCTATAGGCGTCAAGCCCCTTCTGTGGAATTTTTGAGAGCTTAACCAACTTTACCAGCTTTCCTTGCATGTAGGTATGGTTTTCAGAATTTTATTCTGGTCAGACTTTTAAAGATCTTATATGACTTATGTGAAAAGAAAGAGCACACATCCTTCCCTACTTCCTACCTATATAACTCTGAGCAGTTATTCCATCTGTCTGGACCTCATGTGTAAAATGGGGCAAGGTGGGCCTACAGAAGGGGTCCTCAAACTTTTTAAACAGGGGACCAGTTCACTGTCCCCCAGACCGTTGGAGGGCCGGACTATAGGCCCCAGGACAAGTCGGCTGTTAAGCAGGACAAGCAGCGGTGGCAAAAACACCTGGTGGGCTGGATAAATGTCCTAGGCGGGCCGCATGCGGCCCGTGGGCCATAGTTTGAGGATGCCTGGCCTGCAGCATAAGGACAGGTGCCAAGGATACACAGATGATTAAAAAGCAGGAAGAAAACTGAGAATAATTAAAGTACAATAACATTCAGGTAAAACAATAACAAATAGTACACAACAGCACCAGTGAATTATCTTCCTGTGATATACAGCCATTATTAGAGAGAAGGGCTAGTTCATGACATTCAGTGTTCTCTTTTCAGTAAGTTTACTAAAGTTCAGAAACAATGGTATAGCAACAGAACTTCAGTGATTATTTACATTTTTAAAAGGTAATATGTATAATGAAAACAGGAAGTATTTACCAACCATCTCCATGATTATCACCTATTCCTCGCCTTAGGGTCTACACAGAAGTGGTCTTATGTTCAAGGAAAGAGAAGAAAACAGCAGTGGCTGCTCCCCATTCACAGGGGATCTGTCCCTGGCTTCCCAGTCGACGTCTGAAACCATAATAGTATTGAACTCTATCTACACCAGGTTTTCTCCTACGCATACATTCCGATGGTAAAGTTTAATCTGTATGTTAGGCACGGTAAGAGATGAACAACAATAATACTGAAATAGAGCAATTATAACAACATACAGTAATAAGTGTGATGTGCCTGTGGTGTCTATTTTGTGTTCTGCTCACCTTTTCTTGTGATAATGTGAGATGATAAAATGCCTACATGATGACATGAAGTGAGGTGAATGATACCTCTAGTGAAGTAGTGTTTAAAACTTATGAATTGTTTATTTCTAAAATTTTCCATTTAATATTTTTTGGCCACAGTTGGCCATGGGTAGCTGAAACCATGGAACATGAAAACTGCAGATAAGGGGAAACTACTGCATTTGTAACAGTAATATCTGTAATCAGTAAAAATTGAAACAATCCAAATGTTCACCAGTTGAAGTTATAGGATGTAGTACACTCACTCAGCACTGTACAGAAATTACAATGAATGGATCACAAATGCATGCAAAATGAATGAATTTCACAGGTACAATGTTAAGCAAAGGAGGCAGACACAGAATAGTACATAATCGGTGTACGATTATCACAGAGTACGTACATCTAAGTAAAGTTCAAAATCAGTAAAACTAATCTCTGATGCTAGAATTTGGAATGTGGTTTGTTAGAGGGTACAGCGATTAAATGGAGTCACAGTGAAAGGTTCTGTGGTTCAAGTAATATCTGCTTCTTGCTCTGAGTACCATTCACATAGGCATTACAACTGGCAAAAATTCATTAAACTGTACACACAAGATACATACTTTTTTTTTTCCTTTCTGAGCTAGAATGCAGTAGTGTCATCATAGCTCATTGGGTCTCATACTCCTGGGCTCAAGTGATTCACCCACCTCAGCTTCCTGAGTAGCTGGGACTACAGGTATGCACCACAACACCTGGCTCATTTTTCTGTTTTTTGTAGAGACAGGGTCTCACTATTGCTCATGCTGAAGATACCTACTTTCTTTTTTTTTTTTTTTTTCTGAGACAGAGCCTTAAGCTGTCCCCCTGGGTAGAGTGCCATGGCATCACAGCTCACAGCAACCTCCAACTCCTAGGCTCGAGCGAGTCTCCTGCCTCTGCCTCCCAAGTGGCTGGGACCACAGGTGCCCGGCACAACGTCCGGCTATTTTTGGTTACAGCCATCATTGTTGTTTGGTGGGCCAGGGCTGGATTTGAACCCGCCACCATAGGTGTATGTGGCTGGCGCCTTAGCCACTTGAGCCACAGGCGCCGAGCCAGATACCTACTTTCTTAACGTAAATTATTCTTCAGCAAAATACCCTCTTTTATAAAATTACATATCCCCTTCACTGCCCAACCCCCAAGTCAGTGTTTCTTCACTTTAAAGATCACTCCCTCCAATGCCAATTTAAGACAACACCCCCGATTTAAACTTTAATAATCTTTTCCCCTGCAAGCACATTGCCCGTAGAGAGCATTGCTGCAAACCACTGTTAGAATCAATGTTTTCTTTACTATGAATAGCTCATTGGTGCCACATGTTCTGAGTGGCATTAAGACATTTTCAAAACGGCAAAATACTGAAAGAGGCACTTGATGGGAAAATAAGTAAATAGCTAGTTTTTATTTTCCAAAAACAACCTGCAGCCACTCACCAAATTCGGTTTTGAAATGTCATCAGTGCTTAGGGAAAAAACTATCAGCTGACAACTATTATTTATAAAAGACCCTGCAAAGGGTATTAAAGATGTCAAGAATGTTTTATCTACTAACCTAAAACCCATCTCAGACAGAAAATAAATGGCTGCAGAGTCAACACATGCATTTCACGTTAGTGCTGCATTTGAGGGCACCTGTGCCAAGATTATGTGTTAAGTCAGGAAAATATGTAATTCATGGGGTAACTGAAAAAGCCACTAGACAGAAAGATAGATGGAATGAACATTTTCTGTGCCACCAAATGGATAGTGGTCAGGGAAACACCTCTGAGCAGAACAAAATCCAGGATTGCTCCAGCCATCCTCTACCTCCTCCATCAGGTGTGAGCAGCCACTAGCCTACTGAGGTCACCTCTAACATAGGGACCAGCTGCAGCAGCTCTGAGAGGTCACGTACTCCCTTCCCTCCCACCCTTCAGAAATCCACCTCAGAGGTACCTCCTATGGAGAAACTGGTACAGGGCTGAGCTAGTCCTAAAAACCAGGGCTGCTGACTGCACAGCCCAATCTCTTGCACATGTCTATAATTGTATATTGCTTCCTAATGTTAAAACACCTTTTTGCCCTCTAACTAGAAAAAGGAAGAAGTATTACAGGGCCAGGGAATTCATTACGATCTATACTTACCCCTTCAGATCCCTGGTCTGGGCCTTGACCAGCCATTTAAGAGGAAGCAGGTCTCCTGGTGATCTCTACTTACCTGCAATTGCCAACTCCCCTAAAGATACCGCTTTCCAGAGTATTATCTTCCAGACTATTCCATCTAAATAGGCACATTCCACCCTCCACACATGTCTACCACAATCATGCAAGTGCATACACATTCCTATGCATGCACACATCCACGCCACCACAATGAAAAGAATTGTGGAGTCAGCAAACTCAGAGAAGCATGTTCTTAGGATCCAATCTCATTTTGATGTACACAGGAAGCTCAGGCAGCTCCTGAAACTTAATATCCCATTTTTGGTTCTTAGTTCCCATCTGAGGCAATGTAGTATCTTGTTTTGTTTCCCTCATTTATTCTCTAAGAACTATTTCAATATTCATCTGCTATACTTTATTAAATGACCATAATTGGATAAGAAAATGATACACAAAGTTCTTTTAAGAGAGATTCATTATAGGGCGGTGCCTGTGGCTCAAAGGAGTAGGGTGCCAGCCCCATATGCCAGAGGTGGTGGGTTCAAACCCAGCCTCAGCCAAAAAAAAAAAAAAGAGGTTCATTACAAATTATGAAACATAGCATATATTAAGAATTGAGCTTACCTAATACCATACATTTTAGTTTTAAAATTCTTCACTTATGGATTAATATTTACTTACCTAGTTATCATACATTTTAGTTTTAAAATACTTCATTTATGGATTAATATATGGAAATTTTTATGTCTACTTTGCAATTTACATTTCCCTTTGAATCAACATATTGTATACTCTTCATGTGTATACACACATATGATGTCATTCAAAGTTATGATTTTTCAAAGCTACACCTACAAAATCAGTGCATGTGGAATTAAAACACATTACACACCAAATGAAAAGAACTATAGCAGAAAGCACAAACAGCATTACCTTATCTATGAATGGAAAACAAAATGCATGGCCAGCGTATCCCCAGGAATGTTTTTCTTTTCCCTTTTAAAAAAATAGAGCCCATTATTCACTTGTTGAGTAAATAACAATACAGTTCTCTAAAAAAAAATTTCCTAGGTAATGCTAAATTTATTGTATTGTTGGCTCCAGCCTACCACCATTTCAAAGACATTTAATAAAAAATATCATTAAGTAAAATAAAATATAAAGTGTTCAAACATGTTTTTGTCTAAATATAAATATATAAACATATTATCACATTTGTAAAGTGTAGGCTTTTTCCATTTGTGGTATCCTTAATGATAAACAGTGGTTAGCCAGGCACAATGGCTCACTAGTGCCTGGTGATCCCAGTGCTAACAATCCCAGCATTCTGGAAGGCCAAGGCAGATGGATCCCCTGAACTCATGAGTTTGAGACCAACCTGAGCTAGAGCAAGACTACATCTCTAAAAATACCCAGGAGTTGTTACAAGTGCGTATAGTCCTAGCTATTTGGAAGGCTGAGGCAAGAGGATCACTTGAGCCTAAAAGTCTGAGGTTGCTGTGAGCTATGACGCCATGGCACTCTACCAAGGTTGACAAAGACTCTGTCTTCAAAAAAAAAAGGGCGGTCATATGCTCCTTTTTCTAAACTTTTTATAGTATTTTCAGATATTCAGTAAAAATTTCATATACTGGTTTCATTATTTTATTTTGAAGTATAATAGATATATTTCCCTCTTCTTATCTCAAATTATACCTCAATACATATGTGTATATATCAACATTCATATATCACATTCATATATTTATAAAACAACTTGCTAAATAGAGTTCCTATGAAAATATTTGCCAAAATAGTGAAAAACTAGGATTTATAAGAAGGAAATCCCTAGCATAGTCATTCAACTCTTTGCTATATAGGTGGGGGGAATGCTGAAAATGTTCATAATGCCCAATTGATCAATAGTTACTTTTCTAAAATGCTACTCCAGAACCTCCAGCAAATATCTTAATTTCCTTATGTTCTTAATTTCCCTAATTCCTATTTTCCCCAATACTTTAATGTTTCTAAAATGGGGATTACCTTTCAAAGAATACACATAATTTATGGTAGCCTCCCCACCCCCACTTTAAAAAAAGCTACATCAAACTGATGTCAGATCTGACAAAGAATAGACATCTAGAATCCTACAAATACATTAAATATAGTATTATTCAATCACGGGAAACTCTAAATTAAGTATTTGTACTTTTTAATTTGCCATTTTCTCTAGTAATAATTGCCAACATTACTATTCACCCCTGACTCAAAGTGGAATCTTTACAATCTCCTAAAACAAAGAAAAAGCTAAATCCTAGAAATAGTTTTTTAACATTTTTTTTCTACAAAGGCAATTGATGTCAAGTCATTTTATCACTTACTGATGTGAAGACACCAGAGAGTAATTTAGAGATTAGGAGGCTGGGTAATAGAGACACAGAAAAATTTACTGAAAAATAATGAGGTTGTTTGCCAAAAGGACAGTATGAATTATCTGTTGTAGAAGGACTCTCTTATGAGATGACACACTGTTATTCCAAGAATTGGCCTTTCAGTGGCTTGGCCAGACTACATGCTGCACTTTTGGAAATCACTTATGCCTTGGCTAAGTTATATCTGATGGCCTGGAACTTATTTCAGCATTAAAAATCCAGAACTTTCAGGCTACTCAGTATAATTTGCCAAAAAATCTGCTTCTCTTGGTAAGGAAAAAAGCCTGTTCATCCATCTTGATTTTATTGGCATACATTAAGGGAAGAAATTACCTATAGTTTACTAATTTATATGTTCATTCATCCTTTCAATGAAAGCATGATAGGCACATTTAAAAATAGACCAAATTCCATTTAAAACCTCCCATCTCAAAGATTCTGCATTTACTTCTGATTATTGAAAAGAATTTGTCTATACAATTGCCATTCACACCCTCAACATCATTTTTCACTCACCACACTCAAGTAAACTATCAGGCCAAAAAGCTTGTACAGATTTTCAGACTGCTTAAAATGAGATGGTTGGAAGAGACTACTCAACCAATTTCCCAGGCTTCTCATTACTCTTACTATCACTGCAAGTAGTCTCTGTTTCACAACAAAAGTTCATTCTACTGAATTGCTTAAAGGATTGTGGACATTTACCTCAACTATGTTTATGCAGATTTGAGTGGAAATTTAAGAGTTAATTATAAATATAGGCTTGACACTGCTCTGTCCCTACAGAACCTGACCCAGCCTTTGCAGTAGAGGATGAGGAGCTCCAAAGCTCACATAGTCTCCTGCAACAGCTCAAACCACATCAATATAAAGGTACTTCCTATATAATAAATAATCAATTATCAGTACAGGTATTGGTTTTTAAACTATATCTTATGAAGATTCACAGCTACTTGGCTTGCCTCCTGTAGCACAGTCGTTAAGGCACCAGCCACATACATGGAGGGTGGCAGGTTCAAACCCTGCCTGGTCTAGCTAGACAACAATGACAGCTGCAACAAAAAATAGCCAGGCATTGTGACGGGCCCCTATAATCCCAGCTACTTGGCAAGAGAATTGCTTAAGCCCAAGAGTTTGAGGTTGCTGTGAGCTGTGACACCATGGTACTCTAGCAAGGGTGACATAGTGAGACTCTGTCTCAAAAAGAAAAAAAAAAAGATTCACAGCTACCCACTCTACCTGCTAGGGCACGTGTGTGGACTAGTGTGAGTGTGGAGAGTGCCACTGCATATCTCAGTGTTAACCAGCTGATACAAAGCAGAGATGGCCTTACAGGGTACAACATTCATCACTAAGTAGGAAATAGTGTTAGTGAAAAGGGGAGAGATGCTGTGATTAAATGCTAATCTTTTGTTCTTTTTCAAGTATTTTTTCCCCTCAAAGTTTTATGTCTCAATGATCCTAAAGTGAAGTTAGATAAAAGAGTATTTGTAATAAAAAAATTTAAAAAAAATTTTTTTTATTTGACATTCATTGAGGGTACAAAGAATTCGCTTACACGGATTGACATTTGTTAGATAAAGCCCCTCTTATACTTGTGACCCACCCCCAAGAGTGTGCCATACACCCTGATCTTTTTTTTGTTTTTTTTTTTGAGATCAGAGCCTCAAGCTGTCCCCCTGGGTAGAGTGCTGTGGCAACACAGCTCACAGCAACCTCCAACTCCTGGGCTCAAGTGAGTCTCCTGCCTCAGCCTCTCAAGTAGCTGGGACCACAGGTGCCCACCACAACACCTGGCTATTTTTTGTTGCAGCTGTCATTAGAGAGTTAAATAACATCTAAATAGTAAAAATTAAATAAATGTTTAAAATGAAACGAAGCTTATAGAATATAAAGAAAGAAAATATTGGCTCGGCACCTGTGGCTCAAGTGGCTAAGGCACCAGCCACATACACCTAAGGTGGCGGGTTCGAATCCCTAGCCCGGGCCCGCCAAACAACAACGATGGCTGCAACCAAAAAATGGCCAGGCGTTGTGGCAGGCGCCTGTGGTCCCAGCTACTTGGGAGGCGGAGGCGGGAGACTCGCTTGAGCCCAGGAGTTGGAGGTTGCTGTGAGCTGTGATGCCAT